>BEXV01001139.1:122479-134994 GCA_003118195.1 Hemicentrotus pulcherrimus | reverse complement strand
TTTTTTTTTTAATGGCCTAACATGTATGTACTTTGATTATTATTTCTTTCTTTTTTTAAATTCAATTGCTAGTTTAAAAAATCACACATAAACATTTTAATGTACATGTACATACATAAGATTGAATTGAAATGAATTGAATTGAGATGAAATTGATGCTAACATATTTTTATTTTTAATGAGGGTACAGTACATCAGTACATGCCCTTCTTGCTTCTTCTCTGTGTAGTGCTAAATACAGTACATGATTGATAAGGGTCTTATTATCCCATGCATCTCACTCAATATAAATTTATCTAAGCTTTGCTTTGTACTAGTTTTATGTAGCCAATAAAGATCAAGTTCTAAGCTGAAGATCTTTTACAGTTAGTGTTCCAGGGGGGCGTTTCACAAAGATCCTAAGTTGAACTCAACTCTAAATTCGACTTAACTATGGCAGGCCATTCATGCCACTGGTTGCTCTCACCGTAATGATCTTTGAATAATATTTTTTCTTCAATAATGAGTTGTAAATATAAAAAAAAATTATATTCTGTGGATTTATGACCATGATTTGTACGTCCCTTGAGACAAATACCTGTAAATAGTGAGAGCAAGCAGTGGCATGGATAGCTGCAATAGTTGAATCCAACTTAAAGTCGTTCTTAGTCTTTGTGAAACACTCCCCTTGCCCGCAAATGTACATGCATACATGTACATGTATACATGTACTGCTCAAAGTTGATAAATCTTTGGTGGCCTTCATTTACCCTTATGTCTGTTTTTGTATCAAGAGGTCAATAGTATAAACTGATAGTACATGTGCATATATTGTTAACAACTTAACATGATAAAACTTGCATTGTGTTTAGGGCACGAATTGTTTTGAAAAGTGATAGGTCTTATCAGTGACTAAAGGTTGCCTTTTTTTAAAATTACTTATAAAATAGTGGAGTGTACTCGTGGCACAAGCATTATATTGATAATAGTGAGATGGGGCTAGCTAGGCAAGCAGCCTAGTCGTTTTAGAACTATCCTTTGAATAGTTGATTCACTCTTTAATTTAGCTTGGTTCTTAACCTACCCCTTTCATTTTCTTTTACCAGGATGGGTCATTCAAAGGTGAAGGGGTTTGGAACCCTGTTCCTAGCATTCTACTCTGCCTTCGTGGTCTCAGTTATCTTGATGGGTCCAATGTTGCCGCTGATGATTCTTGCCCCGCAGATCTATCGTCGAGCCACAGATCGCTGCATTGGCATGTGGATGATGCTCCCTGTGTCTTTACTGGAGGTGTGTTATGGATGTAACTTCAAGACCATTGGTGACAAGCTGGTGCCGAATGAGCGTAGCCTGCTGATCCTGAACCATCGCACCAGGATAGATTGGCTCTTCTTCATCGCCTGCATGATGAGACAAACCAATTCCTCTGACCTCAAGATCATCCTCAAGTCACAGCTCAAGAATGCACCCTGCATTGGCTGGTCAATGCAGGTTGCCTGCTTCATCTTCCTGTCCCGTCAATGGGCCAAAGACCGCATCTGGATGACTACTGTCCTCAAGTACTTCTCAGAGTTGCGCTACAACTTTCAGCTCCTCCTCTTTCCCGAAGGCATCAATTTTTGTCGGACAGGCCGAGAGATCAGCGATGCCTACGCCACGAAGAATGACCTTCCCAAGTACAAGTATGTTCTTCATCCTCACACCACTGGTTTCTCTTTCACTTTGGACTACCTGAAGCAGATGAAGAAGATTGACACCGTCTACGATGTCACAGTGGCATACTGTGACGTCATCCCAGAGAAAGGAGAGATTGACTTCTTCAGAGGCAATGTGCCTCAGGAGATGGAGTTCCTAATCCACAAGTATCCCGTCAGTGCTCTCCCCAACAACAAGGAAGACTTGGACAACTGGTGCGTGGAGAAGTGGAAGGAAAAGGAGGCCCGTCTAGAAAAGTTCTACACTGGCGCCAAGACTTTTGAGGGCCAGGAAGATGGTAAACTAGAGAACCTCTCCACCCAGTGTATCCCAAAGGTATACTTTGTCATCACTTTGTGGGTAACTCTCTTCTTTAGTACCCTCTATGCTATGTTCGTCTCCTCCTTTGTCTTTTGGAGTGTGGCGTTCATTATTACAGCCTATGTCGTAATGGGTAAGTACTTTGGTGGTGCTGATAATCTTGCTATATCTAGCTTTAATTTTACTCAGGATATCACCCACAAAGCCCGGGCCACTTAATGCAAGCTCTAGCCAAGTAAGCATGTAAACTACAGTCTTACATTACCTTAAAGATGGATACCATGAAATCTTAGATGTACATGTACATGTACGTGTACATGAAAGTGTGTCAAGTTGTATTTCTTTAAAGCTGATGTACATTTTTCGGTACAAAGCCCTGGGAAGAAGGAAAAAATGTCAGATTTCTTTGATTTTAGATAATAAATAGGAATGCACTTTCAATGGTACATGTAAGCTGCTGCAGAGATTTTTCTTCCTTAAATGACATTAAACAAATGAGAGATCCTATCCTAGAAAGTAAATTCTACCAAGATCAACCTGCACTACTGTGTAAATGCTACAGTCTTCACACATGCTGGCTCCAATCAAAGCACTGAGCTTGATACACGAGGAAGGAGCCATCGAGATGGACGGGTCCTAGCAAAAGGAGTGTATAGCCGTTATCTAGTATCTTTAAAGCAAAAGTCCACCCTGAACTTAAGTTGTTTTTAATAAAAGCAGAACAGTGAGAGAAACATATCAGTGAAGGTTTGACGAAAATCCGACAAAGGATACACAATTTATGAATTTTTAAAGTTTTAATTTTGTGACGTCACTTGCGAGCTGCTCTTCCATTATGTTGTGTACTGTAATTTCCATAAATTGCCCCCTTTTCATGGTTCTTGATGAAGGAATGGATCTATTTCATAGAGGCGTGTATAAAAGCATGTGTCTGATAATATATCGAATGCACAGGTAAAATAATAATTATTTTTCTGAGAAAATGGCAATTTATGGAATTTACAGTACACAACGTATAGGAGAGCAGCTCTCATGTGACGTCACAAAATTAAAACTTTAAAAATTCATAACTTTTGTATCCTTTGTCGGATTTTCGTCAAACCTTCACTGATATGTTTCTCTCACTGTTCTGCTTTTATTAAAAACAACTTAAGTTCAGGGTGGACTTTCCCTTTAAGGTTTGAAGCATCAATCACAGCACTGTGTGTGGTGATAAAGGGGTACATTCGATAGAATGGTGATGCCAATGCTTAGCAAGCTTATATTTAAAGCTGTTAATAAATGGAGCTTAGACTGTCGATTGGGGTAGCCTATTCCAGTTGTTAGTAGATCGCACAACAATTCACAGGATATTATTGATCAAATACCAAACCATCTTGTACATTACATGTACAGTACATGTCTTTTGAAACAAGGATAACTACATTTATACACATGTACATGTACATGTTTTTTTTTCAATTTCCTTTTTGCTACTGAAACTGTACATGAGCTTTGATATCAAAGCGTAGAAAACAGTCTTCCTTGATATGAGGCTTCTAACTAGAGATTGTAGACTAGAAGATGAACTTTGAACTTTGAAGTAGGATATCATTCCTGTGACATGTTCTTTCATTGTGAAATCATTCCAAGATGATAGGACAGCAAGGACATCGAGGAGATGACCAATGACAAATATTCTGAAAACCAAATCTATTTTTGTAAGGAAAAATGACACCAATGTTCACTTTAACACAGGTACAATGTAGCTGTATACTCTTAAATTCTACAGCTTGTACAAAGAACTTTAAATTGCACTTTCAGAATTTGGAAAATTTGTAGCCACTTTTCTGCTAGAGGCTAATACATGTAAATGAAGAATTTCTGGAAGTAAAGTTGATATGAATGCTTGATATACTATTGGATGTACCGGTAATAAAGATAAATATGTATATATAATGGCTGTAAAGTACAGATGTACTATTTGATATTTTATTTTTTACTATGACAAATTATTAGTCAAAAAAATTTAGGATATGATGTACATGTACAATGTACATGTACATGTACATGTACATGTATGTAAACCATGAAAACAAAACTAATTTGGTGGAAAATTTATGCTATCAGGAAGCTAATACAAGGTGCAAATTTGTAATGAGCAATCCAACCCTTGTAATAAACTAATTTGTATGGAAGCGTAAAAATAAGAGAAACAGAATGGCGAAAGTTTGAAATAAATCGGACCAATAACAAGAAAGTTATGAGTGTGTGAAATACATGTATGAGATCGCTTAATCTATGTGAATCACTAATTGGCAATTTGGCTGGTCGATTGTGACGTCTTCATGGTTGTGTACAAAATAACTACATTTATGTTTTTCTCCTTTAGCGCCTTCTCCTTTGGGGCACTAATCAAAATATTTTGTGGGTAACATTTTCTTAGAGATTAATCCATATGGATCACTAATTGGCAATTTGGTTAGTGGATTGTGACTTCTTCATGGACAACCCTCCAGTTAGTTGTGTACAAAATATCTACATTTATGTTTTTCTCCTTTAGCGCCTTCTCCTGTGGGGCACTAATCAAAATATTTTGTGGGTAACATTTTCTTAGAGATTTTTCTAAAGAGAAAAGCCCCTTCTGAGTTACAATACACTTAAAGATGAAGTTGAGTTCTGGTCATGCGATTGCATTGTGAAAGAAACGGTGTGGAATCAACCAGAAAAGGTTGATCACCTAGCATATAAGAATTTGTGTGTATTGCAAGGTTCTGGAATCATCAAAATGATAAGAAATTTGGTAAAGTTACAAACACTGTACACAGAAAGATGTATATGGGACTACACAAACACGTGGCGAAAAAAACCTCCCCCCGAGTTTTACGATAAAAATGACATATTTAGAAATATGAAGGCATTTGAAGAGCCATGCTTTTCAGGGAACATGTCTTATCTGATGTTCTTCCAGGCTTGTATAAACAAATGATAAAGTTCATTAATTATTTTTCACCTCTTCCCATAACTCAACCTTCTCTTTAAAAAAATTGAAATTTTAATCATTTTGTTTGTTGGATCCAATGGGGAAAATGTCTTGCACTAAGTCACCTCCTTGGTCACATTGACACTCTGGATTCAGCCAATTTTTAATGCCCATACCATACATGTACATGTGTACGTGTAGTCATTACACCTTTCAAAAATCTTTTCATAAATTTATTATTTTTTGTCCGATTTTCTTTCAAACTCCACCAGTCTGATTCCGCTTTCGTTGAGAGTAGTTAACTTTCAAGTTGGATTTCCCCTTCACTGTTTAGGACACACTTATTTTTGGCCTGAAAAATTTCAATATGATTATCAAAAATGTATCACCTTCGATATTTACATGTATGATTAGATGGCTGAAATGCAACACATTATTGTTGCAGTTCATAGGATGCTATTGCCTATGATGATTATGATGACATTTACATGTAATTGTCTGATTCATGCTGTAAATATGACTATTCTGTCCATGTTTATGCAATATATATAATTATGCAATAAATATAATTTTAAGATGTTAGAGGATCTAAAAGAGTACATTCATATTTCATAGATATACTGCCAAATTTATGATTTAGATACCGGTATCACACTTTACATATTTTATTTTTTTTAATTTTTCAGCAGAAATTTGTTTTGAGGTCTTGAAAAGGTTCAGATTACAGCTTTAGCTCAATTTTACAACTTTGGGAGCAATATTGCACTTGAGATTTGATAAATGCTCTTTTATTTTTGGTGTAATAAATATCTACAGAAGTTAGAGTTTTTTTAACAGGAATCTCCCAGAAAACTGACTGTCCACCAGTGTCCACAAAGACTGACAGCAGTCTGATGAAACCTCAAGAAGATATCAGTAGGCCCACAAGTCGGACATGTCGGTATCATGGGCCACCAGCCTCATTTAAGTTTTAGAAGGCCCATGGGACCCACATTTTCATCCTTGTAGGCTGTCGGTCTTGTAGTCTGTCAGTCTCGTGGGCTGTTGGTCTCATGGCCTTATGGTCTCTGGGTCCTAGCTGTTTGAACAGATGTAATATCAGGAGTGAAACCTCTGAAGAAGTGACCTTAATACTGTGTACAATGTACATGTATATAGTGAAGTTTGAAAAGTCAGGGAACCTTTGGGGTTTGAAGCTCTAGTTTGAAGGGTTTGACCCCTTCTTTAAAGTAATTAATAAGTTGAATATTGAACACCGTATTTGAGAGTAAAAATGGGTATACACGTAGGGGGGTGTTTCACAAAGATCCTAAGTTGGACTTAACATTTATAGGAAAGCCGTTTTTTGTAAAACTTTTTTATAAAAGGCATAAAGTGTTGATTCAAATCATTCATATTTTCTATTATCAAGAAGATTTCATGTTCTTGATGTGGAATTTATGAAAAGTCTAAAATACATGAATTTTGGCTTTTTAGGCTACAAATGGCCACAAATGGCTCTCCAAAATATTTAAGTCCAACTTACATGTAGAATTAAGTTTGACTTATGATCTTTGTGAAACACCCCCCTGGTATTATGCCTCATGGTCTAGTGGATTTATCACCAGACTGTGCTTCACATTGTTCACAGTTCAAGTCCCTCCATGCCACTAATGTCATTCGGCAAGACATGAATCTACAATTGCCACTCTCCACCCAGGTGTAGTTTACACGTACCTGGTAGGAATTTATCCCTGAAATGCTGTGAGCGCCTTAGGGTAGGTGGTCTAAAGCCAGGGTAATACCGGTACTCTGTAGGTGCCTTGAGAATTTCCTCCTGTACATGTACAGTGTAGCTATTATTATTATCATAATATGTTTCCCATGCACCTGATACGTGTAAATGTTGTTCCTATGGAATATGTTCTCTGCCCAGTTTTTCTTATATGTAACGTGTTCAAACCACCATTTGATAAGTGTATTTCTGACAAGTTGACAACTGTTCAAAAAAGGGGGCAAAATAAGCTTGTCATATACTCATATTGCAAAATTTATTCATCAGTATGTGTATAATGGTGCAGTGTTTCAACAGATTTCATGATTTCTGAGGATGTTTTTTTTTTTTTAAAGTGCTGTATAAACTTGCATATTATGAGTGGAGAGTTTCTACAAAGTTTGTGGCCCCACAAGTGATAACATTTTCTCTGTATGATTGGTGTTTTGATATGAGTGTTGTTCTGTATTTTTTTATTTGAAGTGTTGCATTTTTTCCACATCTAGTCACAAATCACAATCAATGTCACAATGAGGTAATAACTGTAATTTTTCTAGCTATTTCTGTAAATCAAAATTTTATATATAAATGCATTTTCATGTACAAAACAATTTTCAAATTGTGTGTAAACTATACATAAAGTAAGTGCTTCCTTATCACATATAGCCTTTATTAGACTATGGTAATGCATGTCAATGGCAGTCATATACTGTAACCCCCTCAAAATAGTTCGGAAACTCAAGTTCGATCAATCATGTTATAATCATTGATTATTGTCATTACATGTAGAAAGTGATACCTTATTTGTTATGATTTTGCAGCCATGGAGTGAGTAGTACATCAGAATAAGGGGAAGGGTCAAAAGAGAAAAGCTGCACAATGAACTGGTAAGCTAAAAGCCCAAATGTTGTTGTGCAGAGCAGTCCCTTTTTCTTTGACATAAGAGTGTGTGAATTTTGTAAAAGGCAGGGGCGCTTTTGTTCCCGACTGGTGATCCATGAATGCAAAATTCTTAAGTCAGGCAAGATTTGCTACTGTTTGGTGATGATCTTTCTGAAGCATCATGCCTAGGTTGACAACTGTTGACAAGGGAAGGACAATGGGGCAATTTGAATGCACAGTTTGAACAAGAGCAGTGTAACTTTTCACTTTCGACCCTGCCCCTTATTTTGATCTCATGACAAATGAGTCATTTTAAAAAGGGCAGAACCCACTTCTTAATGATACTAAGTATAGCAATGATAATGCCATGACAAAGAGACACACAAAATTGATCATACATGAGTTTCCAAACCTTTTTTGAGGGGTCAATATAGACCTACACGCAGTATGGACCTACATGTAGAAGGTGAGATATTTAGCGGACAATGAGTCAAATGTATAATGCATTTTATTATGGCATGCTCTGGTATGGATGTAAATACATGTATATTCATATTTCTATGCCTGTATAGTATTCTTACAATGATAGAAACATGTTATTATTAGTGCATTGTCTAATTTGATGCAATCAAATGATTAGTCCAAAGAGAATGATGTCATGTGACTGAGATTTGGCAAACATTTCATTGACCATTTATTACAATAGCTGGCACATTTGAGTAGAAATCTGCATTTATCAGGATAAAGATACATGTACACTGTACTGTATATAATAATTAAAACAGTTGCAATAACAAATCCTCGAGAGTTCTCTTCTTCACTTTGACTAGTTTCAAGTTTATTTCAATTTTATAAAATAAAATTGAAACTGATCATAGTGAATATTATTTCAATTGCTTTAATTGTTTTATTTGTATATTGCCATGGCGTAGAATTACCGACATTAGATTATTTTTTCTATATATATTCACTAAATGGGAAGGCCCCATGTTCTTGTTTTAAGAAAGTTGTTTTCCGTTTATTTGTAATAGCTGTTTGCCTCACTGCAAAAGGGTCACTATAGCTATTTGTTGGCTATGGGTCTTTTGCCATTTTCATGCTGAAGCAACCCAAACAATTCATGTAGTCCGTCAAGAATTAGAAAGGAAGAACTGTTAATGCCTTTCTGGCATTCATAATACCATTTGACATGATAGCTTGAATCAAGCTGTATCAATTGAAAGGTGTTATGAGTCATAGATAGTTACATTACACTGTACATGTACTCAAAGTTTGCATTTTATAAAACTGTGATCTTCTAGAAAAACAATGAGCTTTGAACAATTAAGTCTTATCAATGTTCCTTCAAGTCCATGTGTTTATCTCATAAATTGACTACCAATTAGACCGATTAACTGATATGTGTATGGATGTTTCTTGACTTGTTACTACTACTACTCCTACGTACTAATAATAATGAATACCGGTATTTGTAAAGCGCTGAATCCATTTTGCAGAAATGCTCAAGGCGCTGAGAGTGTACATGAAAAAAGTATAATATAATTAGATGTAAGTTCAAAACAGAGCACATGAACAATATTAAGAGTACATTGAAGAAATAAGTTGACACAAATTTAGTGTAAGGAAAATTAGGAAATATACATGAATGACAAAGATTTAATGTAGAAATACATAATTAATTAAAAGTGGTTTTGACTTGAATTAATTTATGGCTGCCAAGAGGCTGTGGTAATTGACTCTATAGAACCAGGGAGAGTGTTCTGAGCCAGCATATGTAAACGATCGATCCCCCGCCATGATTTTTTTAATGAATGAGCTACAAAACTTGGACTCCAGCTGCATACATTACTTGTTGCTATGCTGGGCAAGTCTCGAACTAGCTTTCAGGTTGTCAAGAAAATCCTTTTTTTGAAAAATATGCATATAATTTGAATATGTTAGTAAAGTGGTCTATCAATTGTGAGAAGCTACACGGTTATCTCTTGAACAGTGCTAATTCTTCAGTCTTACTTAGCTGATGATACAAAAAACCTACATGTGTGGAGAAGTACATTATAGTAAGTGGAACAAATAATCCCAACAGCATGTCTTCCACACAGTTCAGTTTTGCTTTATAAAGAAAACATTCCTGTGTGTCCAAAGCTCTCCGTTTTCTTTCGTTCTAACATTCTTTGAAGCTCATTCTTTTCTTTTTCTTTTGAATTGGTACTGTCAACTGATTTGTAGCCATGTTGCAGGTGAACGTAAGAAGAATTTTGAAATAAAAATACTTGTGAAAGTAACCCACATTCCAATTTTGTTTAGTATAATTATTAGTGGTATTCTGTTAAGGTGGTCTCATGATAACTACATTCCATCTGAAGAATATACAACTGACTCGTCTCGTCCCACTTCGATAAGTGTCTACGATGATTGTATTGCAGCATAAATTCTGTTCAAAAGAATGCTGCAATTTATGATGATGATATTCTTGATCTGATGTGTAATTGATAACGAGAGGCGAAGGTTCTAATGCTCTGTGCTGCAGTGCTGCTATGTATATTTTCTTGCAATTATTCTAATGACTGATAATTACCAAATGAATTATGTTCACACGTTTATTTGTTTGCAGTGAAATAATTAATATTTGTTATTGAGTTGTTTTTTTAATTTAGTTACAATATCAGGGATTTACATGGAATTAAGAAATTTAGTTATCTGTACATATATCATTATATTTGTTACTGTGTTAGTGGTGGTTATTTTACCTGACTGCTAAGAAAGCATAAATGCTTGTTGGTAAGCAACCATAGGACAAACGGCTTTAGGTCATGATACCTCTCCTTCTTTCCACCCACCGATCTGTCTATCTGTTTATCAGAGTACCTCACTAATTATCTGTCCTACTATCTATCTATCCACGTAACCGTCCATCCTATCCATCTATCTAGGAATCAGTATCTATCTATATAGACAAAGACATAAATTAAAAAAATAAAAACCGGATATCTATCTCTCTATGTATGTACCCGTCCGTCATATCCATCTATATATATAAAGATATATAGACAAAGAATTTCTTTATAAAGAATTGACTGGATATTTTAGCCAGTGGTACATGGGTGTAACAGATTTAAAATCCAAAGTTTTTAACCAAATTTATTCATTCATATCCAAGCTTTCAAAAACTTAAGACTCGTGCCTAGCTATGCTTTTCAGTTTATCATGTTATTTCTCTGACCATGGAATATATATAGAAAGGCCAACAAAATGCATTTTATTGATGCATGTACTTCAGCTGAAAGACATATAACCTACATGTACTTTCCCTCTACAACTGTCTGTACTTGTATTGTAAATTTTATAATCGGAATAAAAGGGAGATGGGCTTTCACGACCAATCCATGATTATTTTTGTTTTCAACTTGATTATTCAGGGTTTCTGATGAAAAGGTGGAATAATGTAGATAAACACTATTTTGTTGCAATTTTATATATGTTTTGCAGTTGCATAAATTCACTCTATGGTATATATATTGGCAGATTTTTCTTGCATTTCTTAGATTTGAAATTGAATAAAATAAACAAATGAATAAACACTTGCATCATCATGCGTCTTATTTTGTTCAAACCTTCCTTGTTTATTTTGTTTTGTTTTTTGCTTGTGTGCATGTTGTTGTTGTTAATTGTTTGTGTGTTATATAAGAAACTTATTATATTTACTTTAAATTAGTATGATTCCAGTGTTTCTCTCAACAAAAACCCAGAAGTCATTTCTTTTTTCTCCTAGATGTCATTTATTCTTGGGGAAGTCCACCCTGGTATAAAGTTGGTTCTAATTGAAGCACAAGAAATGAAAGGAGCATGTCAGTGAAAGTTTGGTCAAATTTCGATTAAAATTAAGAAAGTTATGATTTTTTTAAGTTGCGATCAATCAAACACAATTTTGCAACACTGATTGTACATGTATCTTGCGAGCCCCTCTCCAATTCCCTCTGTAGATTTAAAAAAAAAAGTTCATAAACCTTCATTTTCTAGAATATCCATGACGGAATGAAATTTCCCAATACAGGGCCGGTTGAATACAGGTTGAATACATAATATGCAATACTCGGGATGCATGTGTGATTAAACATTTTCCTGAGGGAAAGTAAAACTTTGTGATTTTCTTTAGTCAAAGGTCAATGCAAACGGGAAGGGAGCTCGCAAGATACGTCACAGAGTTGCCAATTTGTGTTTGATCGGAACTTTTAACATTCACATCTTCCTTATTTTCAATACGAATTTGCTCAAACTTTCACTGGCATGTTCATCACATCTTTATTTTCCTATTAAAGTCAACTTGATATCAGGGTGGACTTCCCTTCATCTAAAACACGCAATATTATATTCGCCAACGGATATGATTGTCTTTGTTGTACATGTATGTTTTATGAATTAGTTTTCCTCTGTATTTTGAACACCTGTCAAATCTAAACAAGGATTTCGGATAATAAACTTTTAGAAATACAGATATAATTTTGCTGATTATCGGCGCTCTTTTAAGAACCATATCTGAGCTGAAGTTTAGATGTAACAGTTCTGTCAGTATCCATTCCAATATTCTGTCAAGAATATGTTAATAAAAGATGGTGATACAATGTAATATTCTAAGGTTCATTATTTCGGGTAATAAATCGCCCTCGATGTTACCATCTACTCCTGCAATTTTCGCACGAGTTTTACGACTTTTATCAGCTTTAGTTCAACACTGCATCGTGGTTCTTTTCTACCAAGAACTTAAATATATATATATATAGTTCATTGAATCCGGGTATCCCTAGCTCTGCTTGGGGGATTACCCCAGTTTCTATTTTGTGGGAGAAGATGAAGGAATACCTAGAGGGAAGAATACCTAGCGTCTGATATGATTTATTCATGGAATTCTACCAGATTTGGGTTGCG
>BEXV01001139.1:81239-91726 GCA_003118195.1 Hemicentrotus pulcherrimus | reverse complement strand
GATCAGAAAAGGTTGATCATCTAGCATCTAGCATCTGCAAGGTTCTGGAATCATTAATGATAAGAAATTTGGCCCATTCTTCGTAAAGTTACAAGCACTATAAAAAGATGTATATGGGACTACCCTATATCTCTCACAGACCATGAGAGAAACAAATTTACCAAATATATGAATTAGTAGGCGGTTTCCCAGCATTTTTTTTTTATCATCATGTATTAGTCAAAACATATTCTTTCACAAGTCATGATTGGTAATGAGAGCTTCCATTTCATTTTTTGAAATTGGGGTGTTTCCAATACTGGTCTTTACCTTTAAAACGACTTGTGTCATTTCGATCACAAAGGTATAGGTCTGTTGGATTACGTTAGAATGTAATGTAACGAATCATGTTACATACGTCATAGCCCCTCGTTCCTGAGAGAGTTCGCTAGGCTTTTACATTTCTCAAAGATCTGTCAAGTTTAAAGCACTCTCAGAACTCACCTTTTATTCGCGCAAATATTGAGTATCTGTGCAAACGAGACTAACACTTGAGATGCCGAGGTGGACAAACATCGGTGCCGAGTTTGCTCGCCCCCTTCTCGAGCTATCACACCAACCTCAGGCACTGGAAGCATGATTGCAGATTCAACGGGGAAAATGTCAGAGAGGTAGAATGTATTGATTAATCTATAGAAGCATTCAGCATGGTCAGGAGGCGCGATTGCTCAGTGGTATAGAGCAGTGGTCTCGTAACGACGTAACCGTAAGGTCCCAGGTTCGAACCAAGTCAATGCGCTTGTGCTCTTTAGTAGGGCATTAAATCTCCCTATGCTATGGTCACAAAACTGAGCAGCGAGCGACCGATCAGTAGCCTGCTCGGTCGCTGCTGGAATTTAGGCATCGCCCAGCAATTAGGTCGGTGCCGGGCAGCGACCGGCCGGCGACCGCCCAGGCACCGAGCGTATTTTGGGCGGCAAGTGAAAAGTGAGCAGGCGCCGCCCAAATTTTAACTCCGCGCTAAAACTTCAGCGGCGACCGAGCGATGCCCTAAAAACGAGCGGTGCCTGGGCGGTCGCCGTTCGGTGGCCGGGCAGCCGCCGGGCAGATTTGGTTAAAAACTCGCCGCTCGGCCGCCGAGCAGGCTACTTTTGGGTAATGTGACCATAGCATTACCTAATCATCACCACGTAATTTAAGTCCCTCGGAGAGAACTTATAGCCATCGGTCCCCTAGTTACTTACTTACAAGCATATACATGCTTTCTTAGTAGTTAGGTAAAATGATCATCAACCATTTGTTAACTTAAAGGGTAGACTTCTCTAATGTGTTCTGTATTTTGCATTGATGTTTGATTTTTTTTTTATCTACTTAGAGCAGAAATTGTAAATATAAATATTGATTCAAATTACATGCTTTGACAACGCTCTGAGCTCTGAGTAAAAATCAAATTCTTTGATGCACTGTTGAAAATGATGATTAGTCAAATCATAGCAACCAACCCCTTGCTAAAATTACAATAAATGCGAAAATTAATGGGGAAAAGTTTGTATACATTTTACCTAGTGAATCGTATACATCTCTGCCTAGTAGGTAATTTGGGAACTTGATGTAATAATCCTGCGTCTATGAAAGCATTTATCAAAATATATTTAGGGTTATGTGAAAGTAGTAAAGATTCGGGAATATGTTTATGACTTATGAATGATGCCGAACGTCTTTAAGTCTATAAAGGTAAATTAATTCTGAATAGTGTTTTGATTTTGTTTATTTGATTTCATTGGTAACAATCAATTGAATCAGACCTGATATATCTTGTGCGTAATAAAATCTCTGCTGCAGTCCAATTTGTGTCTCAGTTGTTGCCATGGTAACTTATATATTCATATCATATCATGACGGATCTCTAAGTATGATATGATTATTTATTTCTCTGTGGATTTTGTGTGACGTCAACTTTGTCTGATGTCGTATATGTCTATGATGATGATCACATCGGTGATCAGTGTGATTTGATTTGACATTCACGAGATTGATTAACATAAATAGAACTCTATCGCCTTATACATTATACTGCATTTCATTTATATAGCTAAATTAATTAATTCCATATGATATGTGCTTAGTTCCGAAGTAAATCCTCAAATGCAAAAAGAAGGCGCTAAGTTATCCATCAACGCCAGGAAAAATACCGGAAATATTCGACACCTCTCTGTATCACTGGTGTACCCCCCCCGCCCCTTTATGAAACAAAATCGGCACACAGGATGCTCTTTCACCAAGGTAATTCCACCTCCTCCCTTGACCCTGTTTTTGAACGACTGGATACGCCAGTGAAAGTGCCTTCAATCCTCGCCATTCTATACTCTCGTTCTCATCATATTATTATTACTTTCTTTAATATTTCAAAAGTTTCTATTTTTGGATATCTCTTTTTCTTGGTACTGCATATTTTGTGTTTATTTGCTAACCTGATTTCCCCTCTTTTCAATTCGTTTAGACATGATGATCCATAATTCTAAATCTTTTCCATCATCCCTCGTTAATTTTCTTTCCTTTTCCCAATAATTTGCTCCCCCGTTTGATTTGTAAGGTTTATTCTAAAGCCTTCATGCGATTCTTTCATCCCTTTATTTACTTGAACATGATAACTGAAAGTGGCGTTTGTGGCGTCAAGACATTGAGAGGAAGNGGGGCAATCGTCTTACTTGACAGAGTGACATGCGATACAACATCATCGTTTGTGAAGGTATGAGGGGGTCCTTTCAATTTATGTTCTCACCCATCGCCCCCTCCCTCTCCCTTTCTTTCTCTTTCTTTTCTTCTCATGTTTTTTCCACATTCGACGGGGTGGGGTGCCCCTTGCCCCCATAGCTAAGCTACGCCGTTTATAAATGAGAGAATCAATAGTTTTCCTGTTTGTTTGTTTTTTATTTCTGTTTTTTCAAAATGATACATAATCATATACATAAATTTTCAATTATTTCTTCATTTATACCCAATTACAAAGTTTTCAGTACATGAAATGAGATGCAAACAAACACAAAAATCTTTCGATGAAAAGAGATAAAGTACAATAAAACACAGGAGACCGCCATCATGAGCGGTAAGCAATAGTGTGGTGTGACAGCGCCAAGCATATCAAGTGATCAGCGCGGATATAAAGGAGGGGTATATGATAACCCCTTTGAAGAGCCACGGAGGGTAAACAGGTCGTCACTTGTCATTTTATATCAGACCCTCTCCTCACAGAGGGGCTGCAAACGACTCCAAATATTGGCAGAAATCTCCCCAATAACAAGACGACTGATTTTTTTTTGGAAGTGCGATTATTTTTTCGCAGAAATAAAGTTTTAGTTCATCAAGCAAATGGCATGAATTGTATCGAATAAATAAATACGAAGCACTGATTTTTTTTTTTTTAAAGTAACTGCTTTTGTTCGATGAAAAAAAGTAAGATTAAATCTACTTTTTACAGTTTTGGAAGATACTGCTTCCTAATGACGATTCACAACAGTTAAAACGAGCCGTTAGCCAGCCGGTAAATGCGTTGAATAAATTAAACTAAATATGAAGCACTATTTTTTTTTTGGTTAAATGTAAGTTTTCGATGAAAAAAGCAAGATCAAATTACTCTTTACGGGTTCGGAAGAAAAATGCTGCTTTCTTATGATGATTCTCAACAGTTAAAACTAACCGTTATAGCCAGCCGGTAAATGCAGTATTTTCTTACTGTAATAAATATTCAAATGTACACACGCATATCATCATAATTTTGCAATGTAGGCCTATTCTAAAAAAAAAGACAGTTTATGAAATGCACATAAACACATCATCATAAGAAAGTAATTTACTGTAAAAGTTACAGATCTTAAACAGTCTTAATCCTTAAAAGGATATAATCTCTTTGTTTAATAAATGAAGAATGGACTTATCTATTGCATACATGTTCTCAATTCATTCCCCATCAAATTCTTCAAATAAATGCAAAATCTCATTAAAGGTAAAAACCAGTATTGGAAACACCCCAATTTCAAAAATGAAATGGAAGCTCTCATTAACAATCTTGTGAAAGATTATGTTTTGACTAATACATGATGATAAAAAAATTGCAGGGAAACCGCCTACTAATTGATATATTTGGTAAATTATTATATCTATTTGACTGTGAGAGATATAAAGTAGTCCCATATACATCTTTCTGTGTATAGTGATTGTAACTTTACTAAGAATGGGCCAAATTTCTTATCATTTTGATGATTCCAGAACCTTGCAGTTGCTAGATGCTAGATGATCAACCTTTTCTGATTGATTCCACAACGTTTCTTTCACAATGCAATCTCATGACCATAACTGGTCTTTACCTTTAATCTTGTTAAACCCATATGACGATTCCCTTTAACAAATAAGAAGCCCTATATTTCCCTCACTTATAAATATTTTCAAAGTACATCACTGACGTAAAGAGATAATCCAATCGCTGATTGACAAGCTAAAAGCTCTCTGGTAACTCAACGAGGGTAATTTGGATATTTTTCTTCACGGATAATTATGGGAAGTTCCTGATAAGGTCCATGATACGTAACATCAGGCGTTAGTTTCAGCACCGAACTACTTCTTGCGAGGTTGATTAAGCTCTGATGGCCGAGTTGCAAGTCATCCTCAATTACTGATTTCGAGGCAAACGATTAAGCGTTAATTAACCGTGCGTGTGTAGAGCGAAGAGCGTGACGTAAACACACGGATGATAATCAAGGCAAGCGAACTGCTTGTTAGAAAACAACTTTTGTATTCTGTTCCTGTGACGACGTGCTATCAGTCTATCTGAAAAGGAGAACTTATCCTTGAAATCTAGAAGTTAGAGTAATTATAAGCGAAGTAAATAAGAGAGGAAACTTTTCAAAGGCTGTACAATTTTTTTTTTTAATTCAATAAACTCTATACCCACTTTTCAGTACTAATTGATCTCGTTAATTTTAGCCTAACTAAACAGACTCTCAGCAGTGTCCAGTACTTCCAGTATCTTCTCACCGTTGATTGAGGAGATTCATGTTTGCTTCTAAGAACATGGTAAGCTTTTAAAAGTTACAACGATACATTTTGTGATGAAGTAACCACCCTGGGAAAATGATGTTACCCTGATATATTAGTATTTGCAAGTTTACTGTAAAACTTGCAACTTTACTGTACAGCTTGCAACTTTAAAGTATACATCTTGCAACTTTACCGTATAGTTTGCAACTTAATACCGTACAGCTTGCAACTTTACGTACAGCTTGCAACTTTGCTGTACAGCTTGCAACTTTACTGTACAGCTTGCAACTTTAAAGTATACATCTTGCAACTTTACCGTACAGTTTGCAACTTAATACCGTACAGCTTGCAACTTTACGTACAGCTTGCAACTTTGCTGTACAGCTTGCAACTTTACTGAGTGCAACTTTACTGTACAGCTTGCAACTTTACTGTACAGATTGCAACTTTACCGTACAGATTGCAACTTTACTGTACAGCTTGCAACTTTACCGTACAGCTTGCAACTTTACCGTACAGCTTGCAACTTTACTGTATAAAGCTTGCAATTTTAACGTACAGCTTGCAACTTTACTGTACAGCTTGTAACTTTACCGTACAGCTTGCAACTTTACTGTACAACTTGCAACTTTACCGTACAGCTTGCAACTTTACTGTACAGCTTGCAACTTTACTGTACAGCTTGCAACTTTACTGCACAACCAGCAACTTTACTTAACAACTTGCAACTTTACTGTTCAGCTTGCAACTTTACTGTACAACTTACATCTTTGTTTGGACCTTTTATTCTTTTTCATGGAATTATCTTATTCACTTGAAATGTACGGAGTGTTCTGTAACGTATTCGATGATTTTTTCAGATACAGTAGGTTTCTTTCCTGAAATTTCCTGTTTTTCGGATTATGAGATTTGACATCAGAATTATAATCAGAAATTAAGTGTTTATAGCAATTTTCGCAATGATATAGTGCTTACATATAATTGGGGTTTAGAATTGATATCTGATGTAATCTACGTGATAAATTAGACAGATCATTTGAGACATTGTATTTTGACGGCTATTTTAGGATTAGGCGAATGACGCACAGATTCGTAGAAATTTGATAACGTTCGTGCTTATTTCGTACTGCACTTCTAATTCAAACTATGTTATTCTTAATTACGTGTACTTAAGCATTTTAAGCAGAACAGGTGATTTGAAAGTTTTGTTCGATTTGGAGGCCCTTGAAAAACAGATTATTATAAATTCTGTTAACTCACATTATGTTCGGTTATGTAATTACGTTGTCATTTGTGTATTTCTCTTATTCATGCGTTTGTGTAAACAGCCTACTTCACGCAGTTTTTCTATTTCATTTTCTCCAAAATAAAATTGAGTGTTTATTAATCTGTCTGTCTACGTATAATTACGGGACCCCCTCCGATAAAAACATATTATCCATTTTGTAACGCTTTTATTCCTTCGTTTGCTTAATATGGTAATTTACATTACGCTGTTTTTTTTCTTTAACTCATAAACTATTTGTTGCGTCTCTCTATGATAGTTATTACCGGTATGCCCCCTTTCCTCCTCGTTCCCTCGTTCCCTCCCTCTTTTTTGTCCTCCTTTTTATTCCTGTTTCCCCCTCTCTCTCCCTCTCTCCCTCCCTCTCCCTCTTTCTTTCTTTCTTTCTATCTCACTCTCTCTCTCTTTCTTTCCTTCTCACACACACCCCCTCTCTTTCCTTCTATCACGCGCTCTTTCTCACTCTCTTCAATATGGACATGTTTAAAAGTAACTTTTCCTCTTGACTTTGACACTTCTCTTAGTCAGATCGGTCAGCGGAAGCAAACAAATGGCGTCATTTAGACCAAGCTCTCCCTCTATCATAAACAAACACCTTTCTTTCCATTTCAAGAAAAAGACGGGAAATGACTGCGTTTAGGGTATCCATCACGTTCATTTACTTATTGACTGACTTCCTTAGCTCTCTTTTCTTTCTTCTTCCAGTCTTCAAACGGAAGAACAAACAAAAACATAACCGTTTTCGGCACCTCATTGTGATGCCGGTATTGTTGAAATCGACTTGACTTTGTGGGTTTATTTACCAACTGGGAACTCTTGTTTGAGAATGAAATGTTGTGGGTCCTTGTGGAGTGCCAACGATCTGTCCCAAATAATATGTCCTTCATCGGGGCTTGGTTTGCTATTGTGATGTATGATTTACCAGACCGTGATCAAGGAGTTCCTTTTTCGATCCTCGTGCGACATTTGGGGCAATGAATTTTGTCTGCATTTGTCTCCCCCTGTCATGCCTGTCTAAATGTATATTGTGTATAATCATATATTTGTATGTGTAAATGAACTTGTAATATAATGCCTTTACCCCCTGAACTATTACCCTACCGGGTTAGTTGTCTCGTGTATAGGTTTCTTGGGGTGTCCGAAGTGATAGTCTAGGCTTTATTCATGGGTATTAATGGAATACCAAGATATCTGGAGACTGATTTTTTTGTTGGAGTAACTTGATAAATAATAACAATAATTGCTATATTTATATTGCGCATGTATCCATCCCAGGGGATGTTCAAGGCGTCTACCAAGTAGTATTATTACCCTATCTTTAGCCCAGCTACCCTAAGCATTAAAGAACTATAATCCTACCAGGTACCCATTATCTACACCTGAGTGATAAATTGCAAATGTGGATTAATGTCTTGCCAAAGGACATTGGTGCTAAGGCGGGACTCGATCCGCGAACCGTGTGATCCACAGCCCGGTAACATATCCACTACACCAGAAAACCTCTTACAAAATAAGCTTATAACATGAAGCTACATGATGCAAGTGCCTTTATCCTATCTATACACAGCCTTTCTAACGTCATTTATCCCTTGGATCTTCATGCTCTTATCGTTTGTCTAACTTTAAGAACATAGTGAGTGAATGTTTCCAGCGAGTATCTTTCAACCGCCCACCTTTTCGCGGCTACCATAGCTATTACATCGTCTATCAAAATCGAAACCAATTGACTACACTCAGAAAAGATCACACCAGCTGCAGTCAAAATCGGCGACTTCAGTGTACTGTCATCTTCACCACTCTTCCTAGCTTTATCCGTATACATCTTTTTTTTTTATTCCGTTTTTTCTGTCCTTGTCTATCTGTATGTTTTTATTTCCGGCTGTTTCTGTCTGCGTATTAACATAATTATCTGTCTATCTCTGTATTCCTTTGTGTGTCTCTCTCTCTCTCTCTGCCTCCTCTATTTGAAATGGACAAAATAAGAAAACGAAGCTTTATTTGACTTCCGATGTTTAAAAAGTGCCTACAATATATGTTAATTTCCATGCCAATTGTCAATGCTAAATAAAATTGATTTATAGCAGTTTATTTCCCCTTATAACTTCTGTTATTGCCGCTCTATAATACAAATAAAGATGTCTTCTTGGTGTAAAAGATGACGAAGAAAGCCTTCAAAGATCGCATTTCATTGACTCCGCAAAATCGAATAAGCGTTCTACTCTGAGATCACGAGTTCATGACCTTCGAGTTCGTGACCTCTGTCATGATTGGCTGAAAGTTTTGCCCCTGATTGACCCTGGCCGTACGAGTCGGTCTATGTGAACGCCGAGACTAAATCTGACAAGAGTTTGGAATTGCTATTTCCTCCTTTGATTCTAATAAATATTAAAAGAGAGTATGTATAACCAAACTTATTGCATTTAATGAAACCCGTGTAGATATACACGACTGTTTTTCCATTTCTGTTACAAATTATTCTTAGCCCATAAAATATTGATTCCTGATTATATTCGGAACAAAATGGGAGCAGTATGTGTAACTTAGACTCCGCTTTCTTTCTTTTTTAAAGAATATGAGCGATTTACTGGGTATAATTATATAGGTGGTTTAGGATAGGGTAATTAACGTACATCCAGATACCTCTAGTCATCGCTCATCCTTCACTTCGATCACATCCTGAATAGCAAAACCACAAAATCCAATTCCACTTTGGGAGGAACCAAACGTTTTTATCACTGTCAAAGCCTAAAATCTTTCACTCCCTTGAAAAGGGTGGCCTATTATGTTAAATTACGATTTTTATTATTGAAAAAGAATCCTAACTGGCACAAATTAATCACACGAGTCGCATTTTCACAATTTCAAACCGACAAGATTAGGGAATCATTACTTATTTGAATTAGAGTGCGTTGTCACTCTTACCACCGGATTTCCGATTTCAGCAATCACTATTTTCTTTTCAGAGAATCTAATGGAGTTAGAATAGGCAAAACTCATCTTTTTATTTGTATTTTTTGACATGATTGATGGTGTCACAAGCCTGACAACACAAACTCAACACAGTGCATACAACGGCGTGGCTTAATCTAGGCGTGTATTGTATGCCGGGCGTGTATTAATACATGATTTGATATTTTCTGGGCGCTTTGCCAGTTCATATTCAAGTCCTATATACACCCACGTGGGAAAAGGAATTTGTCTTTTTTCGGGGAAATATTTGAGATTTCATGACTGGAAATATTTCATTTCGATGACAGCACACAAAACAAACACGCAATAGAAAATATTGAAAGATGAAATTTGATAGCACAATCACTGTCATGTGAATTGATATGTCATTTGACATCAAGTTGTAAAAAGCAAATGACAACAGGAAATGCTTGTGAATATCATTGCAAAATGTTTTGCAATCTTGTAGAAATTGCAACTATGAATCTTGCCCATAGTGTTTTGGGATGTCACGTGATAGGTTTTTTTTTTTTTACACACAGACCAACAGCGACAACAAAGACAGAATAAAAACAATTCAACTCATCCCCTACTTCTAAAAGGGTCGTTAATGTTATGGAGGTCAATACAGCTAATGTATTGGTTATCTTACACCCTGAAAGAAATCATCTTAGACGATTATCGTCGGCGAAACTATCATTTTGAATCACGTTAGTAGGAATAGTCCAACAGCGGATTTATTCAAAACGAGGATTACGAATGATCATCGAATCGAAACCATTTCAATTCTTCCATTTACATGCTTCATGTTTCCCCACACCTGTTCTTTCGCTAACCTCTTTCTGCAATGTCAAAGTCGGTGAGAGAGATTCTGTTTCTTTTGGAAACATTTTTCTTCATTGATATCAACATGTAGAGACACGTCTGGAATAATACTTGCTTCGGTATGAAATGAACTGTGAACTGCTCACATTGTTGACATAGAAAATCAAATATTTCCGGTCGTATATGATCGAAAAACGGTACTTCAAAATCTAACTGTAATCGCGATTATACTGATTGTGGTGGTTTGTCGGGTTAATTTTTGTCTTTTCCTGAAACCTTACATTGGCGTAGCGTCTGGGATGAAGAGGGCATGTGCCCCTCGTAAAATGAAAACTAAAAAAATTAAAAAGAAGAGAGAGACAGAGAAAGAAAGAGGGAGGGAAAGAGAGGGAGGAAGAGAGAGAGAGAAAAAAAA
>BEXV01001139.1:56164-67845 GCA_003118195.1 Hemicentrotus pulcherrimus | reverse complement strand
AAATAATAATAATCACTCCTTAAATTTAATAATAATAACAAAAATAACGAATGTAATAATAAACATACGGCTACAATCTGAGATAAAAGGTATCTATATTTAGACATACGTATAAATTTCTTTATATTTTCGTGTTTGAACTTCAGACGCAATTGAGTGACCTAAACTTGGAAGTGCACTGTATATAACCCTGACCTGGGTATGCTAATAGTCCCGCGTGCTTGTATTGTTGTTAAGACACCATGCTCTGGCCTCTAAATGTGTGAAAGGACACAGCCGGTAACTTCTTTGATGCCCAACAAGTTTCTTTCAAGTTTAGTCAGTCACTCGAACTGATATCAACTGCCTGAAAACGGAGGAACTATTGTTGATAGTATGTGGTGCAATTAGGCTCCCCGCTCTTCGATAAATAGGGGGAAATTTCCTGTCCTTTAATAGAGCTGAAACAGGCAAGTAAGGTAATTAATTGGCCTAACAACAAAGCCTGGACGTTTTTATTTGTCATAATATACCTTTCAATTAAATGATTTGTTCACAGATGGCAGCGGTTATTACTTCAACATGTACATTTTTTTCCCCTCATCCAATTATCTTTTTAGTTAAAAAGTGGTGAGAATGGGTCTAAATAATGAAGAAAAAAAGATGCGCTGTTCATATCCCGGAAGCTTTCTATTCTCAGGAATATTTTACAAGAAACCGTCAGCCAAGCAGAACATCCTATTCCTACTCTAAATTCTATTCTCCCTTTATTCTACTTCTCTCTTTCTTCTCATTCCTCTACATCTATTATTCACGGCGTGTTTGAGCTACAATGAATGAACAACTGCAAACGAACAGTATTCATCATGAAAAAAAGCGTAACGCAAGAAAAAAGAGAGAAAAGAATAGAAATGCTCTAGTTTTTGTAAAGCGAGCGAACAACACACCTACCGAAATGTCAATCATTCTGTAATCTCATTCGTCCGTGTGCTCTCCGGCAAAATAGAAACCACACCCACCACATCCAACCCGAGGCTCTGATTGGCTAAGATAGCTTTACAGCAACACGAGTCATACACGTCACACACGAAGGTTTGATGCATGCATACACCTTGTATAGGAAATTGCGAGCATTGTGATTGCATTGCCCACACACACAGTTACTAGCAGACAACATTTTGTAGCATGCACTTGCTAGAGCCTAACCGTTCTTTCACCGCACATCCAATACAGATTTGAATGGAATTTACAGGATATTTTATACAGGATATCATCAACGCATGTTCCCCGAGTCTTAGATTGGATCTCTAATAATGGAGCACATAGTTTTACTTTCCCATCTGTGTATGAATTGTAAGTATTATTCCGTGTTTGAAATATTCCGAACATTTTGAATGTTATTTCATATTTTTACTGATAAGTGATAGAGAGATATATATCGAGATGAGCTGAGGGTAGTATGGTTATTGCAGCTCAGACAGTGGTGTGGTAACGGTATGCTCGCATTGGTAATTCGAATCGCCAGATTACTTGGCAGTCAATGCATCGCTCGAGAGCTGCGGCTGACTTGGGCATGGCCTGGCTGGCCAGGAGAAATAAACATTGATTGTTGGTCGGCCTCACTTGTCTTGACATCTTATTCTCTCCCTCTTCTTTTCTCACACTCTTTACCCCTCGCATTCTCTTCTTTTGTTCTTCCTCTATGTTTAATTTCTCCTCCTGTTTGTGCTCTCTTTCTTATTTTTCACATAGACCTATTCACCTATTAATCCGTTATTCTAGCATGTAGCAAGGAATTTTTTCTCTTCATTACCATAGTAGTCCTAGATACCGGGCATTTATAGCTGCTAACCATTCCTATTTTGGAGGAATGATTCCTAATTTTCTGCCTTCAAACTAGTGGTATAAAAAGTTATAAACCTTATATTCCTTACATTTTCACATTCTCTGAAAACATATGTTTGAAAGAATATTAAATATAGACTACCGTAGTATGTTCGTAATTTTCAATTTGAAATGTTGGCAGGTATGGGCACTATAGACCCTAGTAATATCAGTTTTTATATCACCATCCAGTAATTAAAAAAAGAGTTCGTAATCATATTATTGATTTTGCTGTTCAATTTTGTGTTCTGTCTTTTGATTATCGTATACATGTACATTTTCTACACTTAGAGGCTAGAGCCTAGAGCTCTAAAAGCAATTAAAAAGCAATTAATCAAGTTAATTGCCTTTGCAACCAGTTTTGTGTTTGATATGATGAGAGAGCATCATGAAGGCAGGGGGGCTTCAATGGAGGTATGTGGGCGAAAGCTGCATAATAATAACAATAACAACAACCTTGGCTTGTATAGTGCAATCCATCTTTAGAGAAAAACATTGATGCGCTAATTGCGCTTTAAATTGCACGGGAAGGAGCGTTGGACATAGATTACTTATTAGATCTTCCACAGGCAGGCCTACATAATTCTGCACAACTTCAAAGGTACATGTATGAAGATACACTGACAACATGGTGGCCTGTACTTCAACAGAAGAAGAAGAGGGAGGGGGCAGGGCAGAGGAGATGTGGGAATGAAGGGGCGGGGCAAGGAAGATGTGAATAATTTTAGGACAGCAGGGGAGAGGAGGGTGGAAGCAGAGGAGATGGGAAGGGTGGAGAGGTGTGGAGGGAGACCGACGTACCTCTCACCTTCATAGGCCTACATAATTTAAATACATGTGGTAATGTATAGCTTGTCTTGGCCTGGTGGTAATAAATGATTGCATGCTCCCTGTTCAGACTATAGTTCACCATTTTTGTGATATTTTTGCAAGATGTTGCTATAATTATAAGACTGAATGTTCTTCGACCAATTGTGTAGGTGTAGTACATGTATGTATGCAGATCAGTGTGTACATGTACATGTTTTGCAATATAACATGACATGTTCATTGGCCTTCAGTAGGCTACATGTTCCAATACTACCTAGAGATGCTGCAACTTTGTATGCAAATACTCGATGCAACATGACTGTTACCATTATAGGCTTTTACACTTTGTCTAGACGCTGAACAGGCTTTGACAAGTAGCAGAATAGAAGTAGAAAACTATGATATACATGTACACATTGAAAGCTGTCAATTCAAGCATGAAGTTTAACTTGATGTTCAATTTAGTCCATGGTGGTATATGCTTGATGCACATTCATCCAAGATGTTGCAGCATGTCTCTCTTTGTTATTCTGCCTTACATGTACATGTAGTTAAAATAAACAAGTTAATGCAATTGCAGAATGTGCTGCATCATGACTGCAAACTCATACACTGTACCAGACTGACGTTTATTTCTTCTTTATTTTCTACTTCTTGCATTGTATCTCATAAAATCTTCCATTCAATTCCATACTTATACGGCAGTAGGCCTTCAAAGTTCAATATGAGTCTCATACAAGTCGTTTTGTTGATTGACTGCTATTCCACCTTAGTTTACCTTACTTGATGCAAGTCGATTCAGAATATGCTGCATCATGACTGCATTATGACTGCATTCGCTGCATTCACTGCAACCTGATAGCAGACTGAAATGATTCATGTAACATTCCTTTCTCCTTTTTATCACATCCCATCTCCCATCCTATCCATCCTTCAGCGTGGCTGGCTGGCTGGCTAGGGAGCCTAGAAGGGCTCTTTCTCTAGTCATTCAACTTAGGGCTGCAGCCGGTGTGTTGTCCTCGTTGAATTATTCAGAGCAGGATGCCCTCTTCTTGACGACAGCCGTTACTCATGCCTAGCTCATTATGATCAAGGAATTGGGCATGAGACATTTGGCCACAAGTGAGGTGCCTTTTCTTGAAAAAATCATTGCAGATGCTCTCTAGCAGCAATGTAGAGTCAATTGGCCCAGTATTGAGGTGCCATTTCATGAAAAAAAGGCATTGCAGATGTTCTCAGTAATGTAGAGTCATTTGGGTGATTTGGCCAGTATTAGTGTGCCTTTTTTAAAAACGTATTGCAGATTTTCTCTAGCAGTAATATTAATATAGACTAAACACAAATAGTGGTCATTGAAGTCAGGTTCCATTAGTACATGTTTCAGTGAGAATTCATTTTCAAGGGAAACAAAAAATGTGCTTGTTTTGGATAGGTGGTCACTAAAGCAGGTTTGACGGTAATTATTATGAATATTAATCAATGCATATCTGTAATTTCATGAAGGACTACATTTTGGTGCTGGATGATTCTCTGTATCTACTCACTTCAAGATTGAGTGAAAAGTTTAAAAGTTATTTATTACAGACTTAAGAATATGACCCATCCATTAATCTCTCTGAGAAGATTTACCTTTACCTGTAATGGTTGAGTTGATTCCAGGCTGATTGTAAGCCCATTGTAAGCACTTTAAAAAGGTTAACAAGCTCAGCGCAATAAGGGATGGTTTGGTCTTGTGAACAGTAGTTGAAAGTCATATGGAATTGAAATTTGTTCATCAACTGGGACATGTAACTTGCATTTATTTTATACATAGAGGGTAATATTAAAGAGGATAACAAAAAAGCACACTATGAAGTACCCAACTTTAAAAAAGAAAAGAAAAGATAGAAAAGAAATACCCAATTCTGCCAACTGTTATGAGACATTTTGGATGTCAGCTGCTATTGAATATCAGACAGTGGGTGAAATGTATGTTCAGGACTTAAAGGCAATGTTATGTACATGTAGTAATCACAAACAAAAATTGAAATTTGTTACCCCCTGCATGAAAGACTATTTTACCTTCTAAAGTCACACCTCCAGACCACCTCCATATGGACTTTAAAAACAAGCGATTTTCAATCATATGGGGTAATTCAATTTTAGTTCAGTCTTTGTCGGTCTTGGACGGTTCTTTGGTTAATTGGTTTTGGTATATAATATTAACTGATACTTCTTTGAGCCGGTATAGATCATTATACATGTACACGTAATGTAACGTGAGCTGTGGTTTCTTTGCCATGTATACCCTGTCTGTAATATTCCAGCTCATGTGATGCAGCAATAGCAACGACCCGCAACAAAGATAAATGTAGGGAGGATCCCTGATGAACAGTTGTGTGTCAATCAGATTTGTGATTAGAGGAGAAGGGGGGCTTACCTAACCTGTTCAATGTACTCCTAAGGTGGTCAAAGAAACCAAACAATAAGAACTTCCTAGGTCTTTAGTCAAGAACAAAGTCTTTGAAGAAGATCAGTGGATAATCCTTCTTTAGGTGGAGGTAAAACCTGATAAAACAAGAGGGAGCAGAGGTTGGTAGGGTGCTGCGTAAGCTTGTGAAGAGGTCTAAGTCTTGAAAGCAAACACCTACTGTAGATGCTGCTAGTGACTCATAGCCTATTCAAGCCGTGGGTCAGCTGCTCTAGGAGATCTTTCCTTGTTCTATTCTACAATTTCACAATGATTTTTTAAGTCTTACGGTCCTGCATTTTTAATGTTACTAGGAGTTAGGGCTGCGAATCCTCGAGTACCCGCACCAAAAATGGATTATTCTGCCATCTTTGGTTGTTAAAACAGCATTGTTTACTGTTATTATTATTAAATCAGTGCCTTCAACTGCAACTCCAAGTAAAAAAGCAGGAGTTTTCGTGGACGGACCTACACACATGTAGGATACATTGCTCCTATGGTGGTGGCAAAAAAAATCCAAAAGAAAAAAAATCCCCCAAATCAACAAAAAAAAAATCAAAAATTCCAAAAAAATCCAAAAGGAATAAAAAAAAATTATAAAAAAACATGGCGTCCGAATATTCGAGTATTCGCTTGTGAGCCTGGGAGTGTACTCAGGTACCTCATTACACTGTTGTGCACAGCCTTTCTAGGAGTAGCCGCATAAAAAAATCTGATAATACTTTAATCGAGGAAAAAGCCAGCCCCTGATTTTAACAACGAAATCAATTGATTTTCTCTATATTCTCTATATTATATACATGTCCCCCTTTTCCAGTTGTGTTTGATACATGAATTTCATAATATAAGTAAATACCCAACTCGCAGTGAAGAAACTCATGCTTTGATTTTGGAAATGTTATTTTGTTCAACTTCAGGATATAAAAATTACAGAATGCTGCTTCTCGTATAGTGACCCTCTCCAACATACATGTACAATGTACTTACAGCCTTTTCACACACAGCTAAAATTCATCGTATCTAGTGATGATTAGTATAAACGTGTTTGACTCAACAGTTTCAAACATGTTTATAGAAATTTTTCCCAGTGTGAACATCGTTTATGCGATGTTGGGATAGATACGAAGTGGCGATGCATACTCCCCTAAAAGCAGGCTGCCGATACGAAGTTCATATCTAGAGAGCTTGACATTTTGTGTGTGAAATGTTTTTTGTGTTTAAACGTGTTTAAACTGGATCGAGTGACCACTCTGTTTGATATGACCTGACCTTCAATGCTCAAATGGCACTACTGTGCATTTTACGAACAGTAGTTAATCACGAAACAATTAACGATCACAACCAAATTTCTGTGTGTGAAAGGCTTGTGATTAGTTTAAACACGTTTCAAACACGATTCAAACACGTTTACAATCATGTTTATTGAATTTTAGCTGTGTGTGAAAAGGCTGCCAGTCACATCACATTCTACGCCTTACAAATCTAATATATTTTATTATTATTATTAATGCACTTGTTAATGAGTTTCAAAAAAATAATACCACTGCCTATTGACCCAGATTGAAAACATTTTTTTCTTTTCTATTTTTCACTTGCAGGTACCTACTGGTTCCATGAATTCTTTATGGTGAGATGGATATCTACTGGGATTGGAGCTCAGATGTACATACTAGATAAACTGATCAGCAGAGAGGAGTCTAATATTGGATAATTTCAAAACTTTGGAGTTGACCTTGAATAAACGACCACAATGACGTCTTGCATGCTCCAAGGTAAGCGGTTCTACTGCAGAGAGTGGGCCTTCCAGAAGCTTGTTCATGGCCTGGATAACAGGCAAGCTTCAAGAACATGTGGAACACTGATTATGGGAGGGCCAGGCAGTGGAAAGAGTGCCCTCTGCTCCGAGGTAGTTTGGCCAAACAGTGCTGGGAAGCAACGTAGCCTCACAAAGAGGATGCTGGCGTATCATTTCTGTGAGGCTCACAATCGAGAGTCCCTGTCTGTGTCAAAGTTCATTCTGGGACTGGTTAACATGATCACACGCTCCACTCTCATCCATGGCTATGATGAAAAGCTGAGGGATCCAAGTGTGCAAGCTGTCCTGGAGCCTGCTGCCTGTGAGCGCAATCCAGATGAGGCATTTAAGAGTGGAGTGTTGGTGCCTCTTTGTTCTCTAAATCCACCTTCTCGCAACTGCTTCATACTGGTGGATTCTGTGGATGAGGCTTATCCTGTATTGGAAGGAGATAGTCCTGCAGGAAGCAGGACCATTGCAGAGCTTCTTGCGAATCACCATGAGCTCTTCCCACCTTGGCTTTGTCTTCTATGCAGTGCACGTCGTCAGAGTAAGACTGTTACCCGAATGTTCACAGGTTTTCGCAAGCTCAGTCTGGATGACCTTCGCAAGTCTCACGTAGTAAGGGATGTGCAGCAGTACATCCTGAGGAGGCTCGATCATGAGGAGGCAATTCGTACACAGCTGAGTAAGGATACTGCTGAAATGCTGAATCAATTGCATATCAAGAGTAATGGCTGCATCATGTATCTCGAGAAAGTCCTGGATGGAGTGGCAGATGGCTTCATTTCACTTCAAGACATCACTGAAATTCCAGGAACTCTAAATGGACTATACTTATGGTTGTGTCAACGCCTATTCCAGAAAAAACATTTTACTAAAATAAGGCCAGTTCTTGGTGTAATGCTTGCTGCTCAGTGCCCTCTCACTGAGCTGGAACTGTATGCATGTGCAAAGACTCGTAACTTTGCCCTTACAAGAGAGGAGTTCCAGGACAGGCTAAAGATGATGTGCAAAATCCTGGTAAGAAGTAAGGATAACAGGATTCTTCTCTTTCACCATAGCTTTTCTGAATGGCTCCTAGATGTCAAGTATTGCACACAGAAGTACATGTGCAGTCTCACTGAAGGCCACACTATGCTTGCACTAAGGTATACCTGTAGTGCACCAGATTTGACTCCTTTCCAGGTGCAGGACTTTGCCAGAAATTTGATCCAAGCAGGGCTTTCTCCACCTCTCGATAGTAGCTCTCTTGCACTGTGGCTTATCTGGGCTGGGACACCACTATATGATTGCCTAGCCTCTCAGTCACCACAGGATAAGCAAGTCACACAACTCTTAGTCAGTGCTGGTGCCCGAGTAGTAGATATAGACAGGAATTCCTTGATTCTCCAAGATGCTCTCGATAAGCAGGAATCCCTGCATTCACTCATCAATAGTGGTGCATCCATAAACCAAGTTGATAGTAATGGTCGCTCACTTCTTGCCAATGCTGCTTACAGCGGGAACCTGGAAGTTGTCCAGTCGTTGCTCATCTATGGTGCAGATGTTAGTGTGACTGATAGGACAGGCCATACAGCACTTGGGTTGGCAGCACGACATGGACATGTGGAAGCTGTTGCTCTGTTGTTGAGCCATGATGCTGAGGTTGATCATGTGGATCATGATGGCTGGACACCTCTGCGCTCCGCAGCCTGGGCTGGTCATACAGATGTTGTTACAACACTTCTCAACAAGGGTGCAGTAGTGGACTGTAGTGACCACAATGAAAAAAGAACTGCATTGAGAGCAGCTGCATGGGGTGGTCATGCAGATATTGTGAAAACTCTTATTGATAATGGTGCAAACGTAAATCAAGCTGATCATGAAGGAAGGACTGCACTTATAGCTGCTGCATACATGGGGCATAGTGCCATTGCTGAATACCTAGTCAACAATGGAGCAGAAATAAACCATGAAGACTTTGACGGTCGCACTGCGTTATCTGTTGCTGCAATGTCCATTGCAGTTAACCAGGGTCACACTGATGTTGTTACACTTCTTATTGAGAAAGGTGCTGCTGTGGATCATAGGGACCATGAAGGAATGTCTCCACTCCTGGTTGCTGCCTATGAGGGTCACCAAACTGTTGTTGAACTACTGTTGGAAGGTGGAGCTGACGTTGACCATACTGACAACAATAACAGGACGGCATTGATTGTTGCTGCCTCTATGGGACATCCCTCAATAGTGAGGACACTTCTATATTGGGGTGCTGCTGTGGACACAATTGATGGAGAAGGAAGGACAGTCTTATCAATAGCTGCATCACAAGGTTCTTGTGACATTGTTTGCATGCTACTAGAAAGAGGATTGGATGAGATGCACAAGGATAATCATGGTTGGACACCATTGCACATGTGTGCTTATGAGGGTCACCAAGATGTCTGCCTTGCCATTCTTGAGCAAGGGCCTCATGTCACTGTGGACATTGCTGATCGGGATGGCCGTACTCCCCTTATACTTGCTGCTCAAGAGGGGCATATGGAAGGTGTGAAGGTGTTGCTCCTACATGGCGCCAATGTTTGTCATATCTCTCATGACGGTCGGACAGCTCTTCGTGCTGCTGCATCAGAGGGGCACCAGGATCTTGTGCACTTATTCCTTGAGCATGGTGCAGAAATCAATTACAGAGATGCTGAAGGAAGATCAACCATGTACATGCTTGCCTTGGAGAATAAGCTCCCTATGGCTCAGTCATTTCTGGCAAATGGTGCTGACACAGAGCTTTGTGACACAGAAGGGAGAACTGCTCTACATGTTGCATCGTGGCAGGGTCACTCTGAGATGGTCTCTCTCATCCTTCAAAATAATGCAAATCCAAATGCAATTGATAAGGAACGCAGGTCTGTACTGCAGTCAGCAGCCTGGCAAGGTCACGTCTCAGTGGCAAAGGTATTACTGGAAAGAGGAGCTGATATCAACCACACATGTAATCAAGGAGCCTCTGCACTTTGCATTGCTGCACAAGAGGGCCATGTTGATGTTGTCAAAGCCCTACTCCAGTATGGTGCTAATCCAAATCATGCTGATCAGCATGGGCGTACTCCAATGAAAGTAGCCTTGAAGGGTGGACACGAGGAAGTCAGCAAGTTATTGGAAGATTATGGTGTTCAGAACCCTCTGTCACCTCCTTCAAGCAGAGCATCGTCAAAGAGAAGTGGCAGCTCCTTGTCATCAAGCAACAGTGACAATAAGCCATCAGTGTTAACTAATGGTGCCTTACTCCAAGGTAGTTCTCCTTCTAACTCGCCTGACTCTACCTATGACAAGAGGAAATCTTGCACTTCAAATCCTTCAACAAAGTCATCATCAAATCTTACGAACTCTACCAACAACTCATGCCTACATCTAAGTGCAATGAGAGAAAACAGATCAACAGCAACGTCTTTCACAGAGCAGGTACAACAACATATGGTATCACATAAGCGAACACCTTCTCCTCGTACTTGCTCTCCAGACCCTGCCCTGATGAGAAATGGCACACCAACAAAAATTACACCTACAACCTCTTTTCAGACAATACCTGAAAACATCACTACAGCTCACAGTTCAGAGCAGCTGCAAGGAACTCCAAAGCATGGTAGTAGGAGGCATCCTTCTGGAGCATCCAGTGCTGCTTCCCGTAGAGCACAGTCTCCTGCTCATGCTTCCTCTCGCTCATCATCTCCATCGATGCATCAACAGAGGGAACAGCTATCAGCAACCCCTAGTGAGGCATCTTCTCAACCATCTCCAAGGCACTCCCCTAGGCGCCAGAGCTCTTCAAGTGCTCCAAGCTCCCCAACAAATTCAGATGAGCGAAAGCCACCGCCAACTCCTCAGAGGGTTCGCAAATCTTCAAATCCCCTACCCAATGGATCTTCACAACACATCATGGTACATAACGTCAAGTCTGCTTCACCATCTCCAACGAGACGTGCTGTACCTCGGACGAGCAGTCAGCAGAAGCCTCCGAAGATGGGAAATGGGCATTTTCAGAATCATCAAGATGTCCCATCTCCTTGGCATAAGCAGCAAAGCCACATGCACCTGATTCAACAGCACCAAGAATGTCAGCAATCTCTCTACAGGGCCAGCTCTCTAGGAAGCATCAATAGCCAGGAACTGAACACATCCTTCCAGAACCCTCCCAATGGTTCTCATCATTACCCCCCTCAGGATTACTCCCCACGCCTATCCCGTAAGCAGATGAACGACAGCAATGGTTCCTGCCATTACTGTGGACAAAACCAACCATCTCCTACACATGGTGCTAAGCACTCATTCCAGCAATCTGTGATCATGCAACAGAATGAAATGAAGATAACTTCATCCCATCATCGCTCAAACTCTCAACCTGTGAATCTGACACCTGATCAAATGAAGGCCTTTGCTCGCAAGGCCTCGCTACCAAATTCCTTCCATCAGATCAACATCCAGCGCTTGATGGGTGCCCAACACAACCGTGTTCCAGGATCTCCTGAACCACGTGCCAGACGCAGTGGCATCTGCACTAACCCTAAGTTTCAGCGGAAGGCGAATACCGGCACTGGAATAAGCACTATTCAAGGAATGCTGAACCAGTCAGGGATTATTACAAATGGAAATGGATTATCACCTCTGGAGATTAAGCAAGCTGCTAAGCTTGGTTTTGAAGGGTCTTCCAGGAATGGCTACAAGAAGGAGACACCCCTATAATGGTGAGTCTAAACTTCTTGTTCATTATTCTATGTGTTTGATTTT
>BEXV01001139.1:22937-33333 GCA_003118195.1 Hemicentrotus pulcherrimus | reverse complement strand
GGGGGGGGGGGGGGATGCGCGACGTATCTTCTGAGTAGCATGCTGATAGGGAGGAGATAAACATGAACATGTGAAGGACGTACGTGGACCTAGATTTTAGTATGAATAGTGAGACGGAGGGATATTTTATGGGGGAGAAGCTAGGAGACTGACTCAGAAGGGAGAATTGATTGGTTTCTTATGAAGATGGGGATGATATTGGGGCAGTTTGGTGCATCTCTAAATTGGAATGAGATGCCTCATTTATTAGCTTGATGCATGCTGCATACTCAGCAAGTCTGCCATATGTTTCTTACAATTATTAGCATTTGTTTGAACCAGACATAGTTTTCTTGTTGTGAATTCTGTCATGTAAATATAAATGCATGTTGATTGATATGATACAGTGATGAGTGAAACTGGATGCTAGGATTCATGCCTTTTGACTTTTATCTCCTGTTCCTGATAATAATGTAATATTGCGCACATATTAATCCATCCCAGTGGATTCTCAAGGTGCATGCAAAGTTCTAGTGTGATATTACTCTCTTTTTTAAGTCCTTGGAATTGTGATATTTTCATTTTCACCTGACATAAAATCACTCAATAAATAGGATGGTTGCGATAGCATTTTGTGTACATTTACTACTATTATAATATGAGATCATGTATTAGAGGCTTCTACACTGTATCTTGTCATGCTGCTTTAGTGCTTGCATAACCTACAATGTAGTTCAAATTATTGGCCATGAATTATGGCTAACAAGAAGTATGTCGTGTATATGTATCTAGTTTCTATATTCTTAGATTTTTAAATGTTTTAATGCAGTAAATTCTTTTAATGCATAAACTAATAGGTTAGCAAAAGAAAGACAAATGATCCTGTATTTGTACTTGTGTTGGCATACCAGTGTGGCAGAGGAATATATACCGGTACAGAAAATAAGAGAAAGAGATGAGAGAGTCTAGAATATGACCTTTCATACACTGTGTATGTTAGTCTTTATTCAACCCTGTAGGGAATTCTTTTGACCTTGTCTTGTGTCATTCAAATGATCGTATCTCATGTTTACTTTTATTTGTCACACACCCGTCACCATGGCAACAGAGGAAGAGACGGAATTCTTACCATCCTTTGTGTTAGCTAGAAATCTAGACTTTTAGAAAGGAATATAAACATCTGTAAATAGATTGAAATGATGTATAAATAGAAAGCAATGTCTGGAACCCAAACACACACACATGGATGGGGAAGCTCATTACTGCCATCTGTATGTGTATATTTGGAGACGGGTGGAAGGCGGTGATGATGTTTGCATATGTCAGCCTCCTAGATTCAGTCAGTCAACCCGGCCTCACCAGTACCTCATGGTACAGACACACACTATATGTCCATCACAGGTCCCTGTAATCATGCTGGGGTATTATAATGAGTTAAATGACATTCCCAATAAACAGGAGATCATCCCGTGACGTAGACACCAAACCGCAATATCATCTTGTTTTTACATGCAAAGAAATAACATTGGTGTATCTGTCTTTTGAAATTAAATTCACGTTTTGTTGTGGTGAATCAATTTGTAGGATGTTCAATTTTGATATTATAACTGATACTAAATGATCCATTCTAGCTTAATTTACTCATCACAATACCATCAGTAACTAAAAGAAGACAAAATTCTTTGCTCAGTTGCAAAAAGCATAAATAGTGGAAGGTAATGTCTGTAAATCAACAGATGGAAAACCACAAATCACTTCCAGGTTTTAAAAACCCCTCAAACTATTTTTTTGTGCACTCAGGAGTGCTGATATGAACCCATCAAAGCAAAACTCTGAAGAATTTAATTATTTACAAAGGTTGCCTGCCGGAAGGCCTTTCTCTCAGCGACAAAAGCGCAACGATTCCAGACTAATTTTTTTCATCCCAAACTTCAAAGGATATGGTCCAAAGTAGATACCCCTCCCTTATTGCCTGCTTGCTTGACTGTACAATCATACACAATGGCCTAGAGCTAAAAATTGTAGACCAAAGATGAAGAATCCATACAAGAACATAACCTTTCACAAAGCTTAAAGGGCTATCATATTTGTTTGTGTTGAGCCATACAGAATATTTGGTCCTAATTTGTATATCTGTAGGCACTATAAACCTGCCAGGTTCATAACTAGTATTTTGGGGCTAATATTCCTATTATGGAGTTCTTTTGTCCCCCTCCATTGCCCTGTAGGGTTAATTGATCTTGTGGTTTGACCCTTCTGCATTGTTCATGTTTAACCCTCTCATATCCAGAATCACTTATTGCAGTCAAATAGTGCTTAACATCAGAAATGGGGTTACATGTAAGTTATTAATATTTCCATAGTGAGACTAGATATTGGAAGAAATTCTCATTAAAGAGACCTAACGTAATACTTGGTATATTTAAATAAAGATCATTATTATATTATTATTATTATATTATATTATAACGCTTTTTACTGTATAAGCCAGACTGAATTTGTTTTTCACGTTCAGTGATTTTATGCATATCTATCCATCAACAGAAATGTTTTTGCTGCTCCTCTTCTTCTTGTTAAAAACAAAATACTGATTGCACTTCAGAGCTGTGGGGATAAATGGCACCCTCTTTGTTTTTTTCTCTGATCGATCTTAATTCTTTGAGTAATGCTAGCTGTCTGCAAAAAAGTACAAACTATATTGTTCATTATAGTCACAACTTGTTGTGACTGTAGTGAACATTGTTGCCTGTAAATATGGATATTGTGAAATCTTTGCCTAAGATTTATTGTTTGGTCCATGATTTCAAAATGTATCTGTCATCGATGGTCAGTTGGTCACCTTCATCTTAAAAGCATTCACTTTATCAGCTTTCCTTGCATCAAAACTTATATCATCTGCTCAGACCAAAAGGGCATTAACTCACATACATGTAGTTAAACAGAAGGTTAATACCCTTTTAGCTCTCAACAGCTGATGGTAGTAAGTAGTAATCACTAGCATGCAGCTATGATGGATGTTGATTCTAATCAAACCATGTGCTTCCCTTTTGAAGGGCAAGTAATAACTCTTCTTGATAATCATCATTTCTACAGAGTCTGTCTAGTAGAGGATGACCATGCAGGGTTAGTGGGTCTCTTTAAAGAGTTGAACTCTTATGCCCCAATAAAGGGAACAAACCTCAATGACCTGTATAAACCCCATGCTATGGGTCACATGCACAGTCAGGTGTCCTACAAACTTCATCAGATATTCCTTTTATTAGAGAGCATAAAGCTTTGTTGCGGTGAATTCCCCTTGAAACCTTTTAGGGAAGCAAATCAAGCAATTTAATGTTCAGGCTGGATAAACTCTTGATGAAATGCAGACTTTAACAAAATCTTCTATTAATAATAGAAGACTTTCTTTTACAGTCACTTTACTTTGTACTTTCTATAATCTTTAACTTTCATCTCTGTTTTTACCTACTGTACATACATACATGTATGTACCTGTTTTTGATGAACAGTTACCTGTGAATGATTCCATATTTATGATGTAGGACTTACATTTGAGACTATAATTTTACTTATTAACCAAGTTTTTCATAAAATGTGATTACTGATTAGACAGTCTTTTCAAATTCTTCCTTTCTTTTATTTTTCTTTCTGTTTTTGCTGTACAGGAGAACTGTCTGCGTTCCTGAACCAGAATACCATCATTCCAACCCTACCATTATCCTTGGTCCCTGGCACTCTCAGTGACGTAGGCTTCTCCTCCAGATGGTTGTCCATGGTGGCGTTCCTGAGGCCCAGTGCTGACGAAGAGGAGATGATGATGATGATGAGTTTAACACAACCTGTCAAATTACCTGCATCAGGTTTCCGCTCACAGCTGTTCATCAGCACTGCCTCCATGTCCGCTTCATGTCTGCTTTGCGCGCACTATTGAGTAGAGAACGTTACAAGAAAGCTAGGGGATGCGCACCACACAGAATCAACAAGCCACGCCTATGGTAACTCTATACCAGGGTGGGGCTACGGCAGGTGCCTACATGCCAGAAGACAGATGTCAGCAGCTATAAGCATCTCAACCTCTGCAGCATACTGCTATTCCAAGCATCTCATCGACTCTGCTTAGAGAATCACTTTTTATAAGTGGTGGTTTGTTAATCCAATATCCCTCAAAACCCTGTTCTGAACAGGGCCGGAAATGGTTTCATTAATTCATGTACGCCCAACATTTATTGCCCCAATTTGGTTTCGTTCACATGCACTATGTATTGCCTTAGCTCGATAATATGTTTTAGATCTCTTTCTGAAATAGTAAATGTGATTGTTGTATACTACTTGAGAATATCTAAGTTTGTTTTACCTGTTATATTATGTGTGAGGTTGGGCTGCAATAGATGTATGATACAAGTATGTATTTGTAGTAGAGACGATAATGAAGATGTCCTCTATGCTAAGGTTTTTGATAGTCATGATATAAAAGTAATGCTGGAATTATGTGTTGCATTGTTCATTGAAATATCAGGTATTATCTGCTTTTCAATGCTATAGCAATATGAAAAATAAAGGTTGCTGCTTAATTTCCAATCAAAAACATCCTAGAAAGATTCTGAGCTTTTCTTTTTATTTGACGATCAATATTTAGGAGTGATTAAATTTGATTTAAAGTCTACTGCTACAATGGGTATGAATGAGATTTACCCAGAAGAGCAATTATTAGGTAAGATTTAACATGATCCCAAGTTTAATAATATATCACCTTAGGGTAAATTCAACACCCTATTTAGTATTGTATTGCCTTCAGGAATCATGTTTCAAATCTTAAGATTCTGTCTTTCTGTCAATTCCTTGTCTTACTGACTGCTCGCTTCAATGCTATCTGTCTTTCTGTACCCCCTCTCTCTTTCTAACCTTCTCTCTCCCTCTCCTTCTCTCTTTCTCCTCTTTCTCTCTCTCTCTCTCTGTCTCTCCATATCTCTCTCTCTCCATATCTCTCTCTTACTCTCACCCATCCCATTCTGCAATGTTCCTATCCATACATTTTGCTTTCAATCAGTCTCCCATGTCTATGCATGTTCCTCTGTTTTGGGTTGAAAAACCCATCTTCAACCTCACCATCCTGGTTTCATATCCAAATTCCGCCAGACCTGCCCCAAGCTGTGTTGTGGTCAGAAGTTTCAAACAATAGATTTGACCAATGAATTCAGTAAAAGAAAGTATTCCACCCTGACCTGGCAGGTTATGACCAATCGTAGAGGTCAATCAGTGGGTCAAGAATAGTTCTCAATTAAAAATCACTGAACTACTTCCGCGAGATGATCAAATTATAAAATCCCAATTCAGTTGGTATGCCTATGGTCATGATGCAATGTGCCTGAATGATTAGCAATTCGGGGTTTGAATATATCTTTTCCCCACATTCCTGAAAATCAGTTTTTTAATCACTTGTTCCTGATGACTGACAGTCTGTAGCAAGGTATGAAATATCTTGCATCAGTGGTTTTTACCACTAATAAATGGCCAGAAACAAACAGCAGGATGTATAGACAAGGCTGAGTTATACCAACGTATGATTATATTCTTTCTTTTCACAAATTCTGTGCATGTAGATGGCCTTTGTTGTTGTAAACTAGGAACCATCAAGGAGATTAAGTTCATTTTTCATATTTGGGCAAATGTAGGATATTTTGTCTCACATATTACCTTTTCTCCCTTGGTTATGGGTATAATATTAATGAACAAAGTTGATATCAAAGGTTTCATTTTACATAGAGTATGGTGTTGTGGATGTGCCAAAATATCAAGTAAATGAAAATCTTCGTAGTTAAGTTTTACATGTATTCCTTCAATCATGGTAGGTCTATGCAAGAAGTTACCAGCAACTCTTGGTCTATGCTTTAATATACTTCAAACCACATGGAATGTAAAGTGAAGGAATATTATCTCGGAATGGCCCAGTTATGAATAATTGAAACACGGTGCAGCGAATAAAAGGAGAACTGGAACACTTTCTGAAATGAGTCCTTTTTAAAGAAATTGAAAGAATACCGGTAGTCTACGTTCTTTCCGGTGTTGGCACATAGGATATGATATTGTGTTTGTCTTTGGAACAGGTTCAGTGTGAAACCTGCCACCGACTAGGGAAAGCGGGTCAGTGCTTATAGTGGGGTAGAGCATTGCTGTTTTGACAAGTGTCGTGAATATGACTTTTCAATCATCTCATTTTGCAGTCTGTGCACGTGTTTGTCTTGTGATAAAGCAAAACAGGTGGGTTTTTTTTTTCGCTCAGAAGAAATATGATGACTCTCCTCTCCTATAAAGATTCTACCATGCTGCTACATGTATGTGTAGTAGTTCTTATGGTCAATGGACTGTAAATTATATTTTCTTTTCATATTATCCACTTATGATCCACTTACGATCCACTCAATGATTTATATCTAATACAGGGTGGTTCTTGCCCCCCCCCCCAAAAAAAAAAACAACAAAAAGAGGGGCTCCAGTATGCAGATATGCAATTTAATGAACTTGCCCAAACAAGGCAAACTAAGCATAACAGTATTCATTTATTTATTATCTCTCAATTAGGCAAGTGAAATAGATGGTTGGGAGGAAATATATTTGATAGCTGCATTTATATTTTGCTGCTACTTCACACTTGTCTTCTTTGCTTGTCTGCCCATTTTCAACTTTCAAGTCTGATGTTATACATGTATTAAACTGGTTGTATTCACAATATCGGAGTGAATTAGTGATGCTATTGCTAGTTATTCACACCTTCTACGTGTGTTCAGTCTTATGTTAAATGGAATTTGCTACAGCTTATTCGGCTGAGTGTTTACTTGTAGTAAAGGGTGGTCCAAAACTCTGAATTTGCCCATTTGCCCATGTTGTCGAATTTCCTGTTATGTTAACATTTTGAAACTGACTATGTTACATGTAGAATGGCTAATATTCTCAAAAATCACCATTTAGTGCAGTTGTCTTTGTCATTGTGGGCAGCAATTGTGAAAACTGCCCATAACATGTTGAGGTATAGAATTTAGGAAATACCTGACTTTTTATGCTATCAAGTTTTTTTAATATAAGGCAATACTCGTCATCATGGTACTTTGCTTTGAACGTGAAAATGATGACACCCTCCTTTAATGAGCAGATGAGGGAGGGAGCGAGGAAGACGTTGTTCTCAAGGCCGATGCCTGCTTCAAGCAGCTCTCGGCCTTTTTTTTTATATCTACCATGACTAACAGGATACATGTCACTTGTTATTAGGCTTTGAGAACATCACACCTTCTGTCGCCAAATTTTAATAGCTTCGTCTCTCCCCTTCCATCTTGCCGCTGTCTATCGGATAAACAAGATGATATGATATATGAATGAATGCCATGTGAAGATCTAGCGTCAAAAGCTTGTGACTGAGGGATGTGGGAAAATGTATTGCTGCCTGCAAAAATGTTTGCATGTCAATGTCAAAATTGGAATTTAAATTTCTTCTATTTGGAATGGGATGTCATTATTTCACAAGTGAACTCTTAAGTAAATTTTAGAGCATTTTGAGTATTAACATCAAGATAGGTCATCAAGTTATACTAACATCAATGCGATTATGTTTGTTTATACAAGCATTTGTGGAATAACAAAAGGTTAAAAATGTGATGTCACGTTCATCCTCATATTGTCTATTGAGAGCTAGAAGCGCATAGAATTTGTGTTATGCTGGTAGTATAAAGAGTTAGTAATGTCCTTATGCCGGTATATTTCATGCTTTACTTGTGCACGATGGACTTTGGGATATTTCAAATGCTTTATCCTGCCAACTGATAAACCTGAAAATCTTTAATTTTCCAATTTAAATGGAACAGTCTCGAAATGGGTTTAGCATGCTTAGCGCTGCATCTGATCATGAAATGTGAAACATATGGTGTATTAACATTGTAATGTTCAACCAGAGAAGTACATGTATAAATGCAGATGTACCAAATGCTTGGATCGCTTATTGAAGAAGAAAAAACTGCTTATGGGCATGATGGCCCTTCATGTATGTACATGTACATAACACTTATGTGTCACTCATGTGTCACTCATGAAGTAAATGATTATGTATGTATACATTTTGACATAGAGCACATATTTGTGGATATTATGAAAGTTAGGCACATGCATATCGATACTTATTTCTCATGCATAACATTATTTCAGAAAAGAGCTGATAAAATATTTCTATTTTCAATACAAAGGTACAGACAGTGAAGTGTTGTGCTTAATGCTTATTGTCTTAGATGTAACAAAAATGTATCAAATGTTGCCAGAAAAAGTAGTCATATTCATGTGGAAACGATTCATTCAAAAGTTGTTTTCCTTATTATATTTTTTGCTGCAAAGTTCACTTTTGCGCTGCTGCAGGCTCGACGTATTCATCAATTTCTGTTGGACACTATTCCTATATTTCCACAGGAAACGATACCATATACATTAGTATTTAATTAGAAATGTCAGTTACATGGATGGCAGTGTTAAGTAGTCTGTATATCATTAGGAGTATCCCTACTATGAGTATTAAATACCTGAAAGGCCAGCACTGAAACCCTATTTATTTTAGTTTTCAGTTTGTTTAGCCAGTTGAAATATTGCCTTTCCCCATTCTTGTTAACGAAACCTTCTTATGTGCAATTAGTCTTTCATTAAGGACAAGTGTGTAATCACTTAATGAAAGATCGTCCTATCTTGGCCAGATGTAAAATGAGTATAGGTATTTATTTGTATGAGGATATTGTTTCTATTCATTGTACACGTTTTAAGTGCAGAAGTGCAGATTGAGGCTGCAATGGGTGTTTTCCTGTAGACCAGTTTAAAGTGATAAAATACCGATGTATGATGTATTCATCATAAATGTTTTTATCATCCATAGACTTAGGTATGAAGCCAAGTTTTTGTTTTATTATATAAAAAAAGACTTTCAATATCTTTTTATATTCCTTATCACATTTGAAAGTCTTCTTTACATAATTGTTTATGGTATTGAATTGATTGTGTTCTTTACATTTTGGATTATTCTTTTTACGGTCTAAGATTCATGTCCAAATTTATAGCAGTTTTTCTAAGTTAACATGGCCCTTTGTTTATTTAACAAAAGAAGGATTCAATGTTGTTCAAACAAGGAAATATTCGCTTTATCCTCTGAAGTTAAGAGATATTAAATACATAAATTTGTAATGTATTGTACGGTACTTTTCATTACTATGTTTTTATCTGTTTTAAGAAAGTTTACAATCATAAAAGCTGCCATGTACAAAGTGTGTAAGATCTGTATAGGCTCAGTCAGATTGTGTTAGGCAGCATATCTCTTGAAGATAAACTCTTAAAGAGAATTATAAGATTCAGATGAGATACTTCAAAAGTAAAAGAGGATAGATATTGTATAATAAGGTTATAAAGATAAAGTTTTATTGTATCTATACAAATCACTTGTGTACAAACTTCTTTTCTTGTTATGTGTCAGTGAAGATCTCTCAGAGTATTGAGAGCTTGGTTATGATTTATTTGTCATGTGTGATAAATATATCTTCAAAAACGTGGAAAATTGTGATTATCATGGTTGTCTTTTGTTCATCATTGTTATGTGTGTTACTTGGATGGATGGTATGATGTAGACATGATAATTGCTGAATTTATCTGCTTAGTGCCAAAGGGTGTTGTTACATCAGTCACATCAGTGAGACCGACAGTCACACCAGTGAGACCGACAATAGACCGATAACAGACCGAACAAAACATTACATTAGGCCTAAACGAAAAAGATGTTGTATTGTCCTTTTAGTTCTAAAACATGGGTCTATCTGTTGGAATTAAAAAAAAAAAATCTTTGGGCTAATATTTCTCAGCTTTGAATGCTTTATTACATTTTTTCCTTATACTGAATAGCCAAGAATGAGTTGGTTTGGAGTCGATCTCTAGTCGGTTGGGTGGTGTGACTATGTACGAATATAGGAGGTGATGAATGCATTAAAGGGATAAGTCAGTGTTGGTCTTTGGAATCACAGTGACTTCTCTTCTTAAAGACCGGTTCTATAGACCGGTTCTGGTAATGCGATTGCATTGTGAAAGAAACGTTGTGGAATCTATCAGAAAACGTTGATCATCTAGCATACAAGTATTGGTGTGAACTGCAAGGTTTTGGAATCGTCAAAATGATTAGAAATTTGGCCCAGTCTTGGTAAAGTTACAAGCACTTCACACAGAAAGATGTATATGAAACTACGCGATATCTATCCAGTCCGGATAGCTTATATATATTATAAAAATATATATCAATAAAGTAGGCAGTTTCCCAGCAAAATTTGTATCATCACGTATTAGTGAAAACCTATTCTTTCACATGATTTGTAATAAGAGCTTCCGTTTCATTTTTTGAGAGGGGGGGGGGGGGGGG
>BEXV01001138.1:93571-104717 GCA_003118195.1 Hemicentrotus pulcherrimus | reverse complement strand
TTTTTATCTTAGAATTTACATTTAATATTAAAAAAGTGTATACTTTAAAAAATACTATTTTTAAACATTTCGTAAAACGAATTTTATTTACAATTGTCTTAAAACAAAATAGATATGAATTTGAACGACTCTGTGTATGGACATGTATTGTATATATGTATGTATTGTATTTATTAAACTTCATTGATGTACATCAATATTCTGTTTATAAACATCTAATCAATTTACAATGCAACATATCAATATCTGTAAAAATATATACCGTATAAATCAATTTACAATGCAATGTTTATAGCAGAACAGAAGGAAAATTATATCCATCAGAAACACTCTTTTTTCTTTTAGTAATAACATGACATAATGCATATAGTGATATAATGTACCATAATTAACACCCGAAGATTTAGGTATAGAAAACATAATACAGCACTTTTCTAAATAGATTATAACTCATGCAATACAAAGTGGGTAAATGAGGTACATAGAGTGCCTAAAATAAATGACGTAATAGTTCTTATACATAACTGCGACCTACTGCAGAATTAAACCAAAAGTATAAGATTTTTCATTTCTGCTTTGTTATAACATAGTATCTAAAAATTACCCCTCATTGCGATTATGTTTTTGGTGAACAAAGAAAAACTATCTATACAAAAGGATACTTAAATAAATGAACAGCTATCTTAATGTTTGTAAGATGCTCTCCAAATGACTTAAATAATCGAAAAATTACCTTTTTAGATTTTTCTGCCCGAATTATTACTGTATTACTAAGTGAACCACATGTAGAAACCTAAATATAAGCCTGCTTTACGATTTAAATTTCCTCACCATTTATGTTAAAGCTATGTTGTTTCAACTACTTTCCATTCTTATTACGAACCGACATTTCCGTTTGCTTGATATTTACTCCCAGTAACCATTTTTTAACAGTAAATCCCAAGTCCATCTGAAAAAGTCTGCATTCCATTTTTGGTTTTAAATATTAATACAATGTCACCCGCGTACATTAAACAATTTACTATAGTCCCTTTTAATTCTACTGGATCATTACAAGTTGTTCCTAATTCCTTTTGCAAATTATTAAGGTAAGTATTAATTAAGGTGGGGTTAATAATTGTACGACCTTGTTTCACTCCACAATAAATTGAAAGCATGGGGGTAATTCCTTCGTTTAGTTCTATAAGACAAAATTTGCTTTCTTATACATGGTAGTAATAACATAATCGAAAATTCCTCCAATACCATATATACGTCAACAATTGATAAAATAATGCTTTTCGCCATACACTATCGAAGGCCTTTGCGTAAATCTACAAAACACAAATTAAAACATTACTTCTCTGACTTACGTCCCTAGCTCTAACATATTTATCAATAATTGGCGTTGTAAATATATGATCCGAGGTTCTATAGTTTTCCCTGAAGCCTGTTTGGTTTTTGACATAGAGATTGTTTTCTACTAAATATGTAAATAGACGCCAGTTTCAAATATTACAAAATAGTTTGCCAACAGAGCACAAGAGGGAGATAATTAGAAGGATCGGTTTTACAACATCCTTTAAACAATGGAATAAATAGCTGCCTGACCATTTGTTTGGAAATCTTCCGCCAATTAGTGTGTGTTTGTGTGTATGTGTGTTGGACTTGGCTTCTGCAAAAAGCATATGCGAGGTATCTCATTTAATACATTCAATTCATTCTCTCACTTTAATTCCAACATATCACATACTGTAGGCATCTCTTTGCCGCAAGTCGATTTTTGCACTCTCGCAAACCACATACCGCACTAAAAANTGAAAGTGTGAGCTCTTTACAATACTTCCTCGTGGAACATTTGACAAATTACATGCATATTGACAATTTTGAAATAGAATGAATTTGAATGAGACAAACATAATTATAAAAACGCATGTCTCACGTCGGGTTCAAACTAATTCCGACGCAAGGAACGTTTTTATTATAAACACACGTCTAGTTACAACCACGCATCATGACACACGCTTTTTCATGAAAGCGTAAGAAGCCAAGTCTGTTTGATCTGTGCTAAACTGGAATTACATTATTCATTTCCCTGTTAGCCCTCATGCTCTTCTCAAACTTTGCCCAGAAGAGTTCTTGTCCATCTTCATCATCATCCACCCACAGCAAGTAAGGTTTGTTCCGACTCAGCAACAGCCTTACAAGATACGGTAGGTGGTCATCATCGATGTCCTCTAAGAATATGAGGATGACCTTCTCCAATTTGGTGTCATTCATATGCTCCACGGTCATACGGAGTTTGGTCATGAACCAGGTATCCTCCACTGACTGGTTGCTAAGCAACAACACCGTCTTGTAGCTGTTCTCGATGACATCGTAAATGGCGTTTAAGTAGAAAGACCCTGGATGAAGACCACTATCCCCGAAAACGATGTGCTCCAGATGTGGCATCCTCCTCTGCAGGAATGGCTTCATGCAATCGTTGATCCACCACTCATCATCTTCACGGAACATGAGGTTAAGCTGATATTCGTAGTCGTCAGGATCTTGATTTTCAATGTTTTCTTGATAACCAAGGATGGCCAACTTTAAGAGAAATAGTTTGTGGTTCAGCCACCATCGCTTTCGGTACACAAGGACACTTAGCGACAGGACGGTCACGGTTGCCAAAGATACACTTACAATAAGATAGATATTGACTCCGCAGTAATCCTTAGGATGGAACGACCAGACAGTCTGATTTTTTAGCGATATGAAGGAAGTACTAGAGCAACGAGTCTCACTTCTTAGATCAATTGTTGTATTCACCTTGTCCAGCCATTCCCTGAACCACGCAAGTTGGCAGGTACATGTGAAGGGATTGTTCGCAATGATTAACACATTTAGACTTGTTGGTAGTAGTGTGAAAGGTTCTATCGTGGAGATTTGATTATCATGGAGGTATAGATACCGGAGACTGGGAGTTCTAGAAAATAATTGCTTCTCGATAACTGAAATAGAGTTGGAATTAAGTTGCAGGGTACGTAAGTTCTGTAAATCCTGCAAAGTTTTCTCGGGAATTATTTTGATCGAGTTTAAGCCCAGCGAGAGAACTGTTAGTGACGTGAGATTCCTAAATATCTCCGAGTCAATTTGCTGTATGCGACAGTTGGTCAGATATAGCTCACGAAGATTCCATAGTGTGGTAAATGCGTTAGTAACCTTGTGGAAATCATCGAATAAGTTATGTTGCAGTATTAGGGTGTGCAACGAGACTAGTCCTGAAAACAGGGATGTACTGCTTGTAAATTGGACTAGATCTTTGGCTTTGATGTAAGTTCTTGATAAGTTTAGAGTCCTCAGCGCCGACGTATAAGTAAATTGGCCAAGGGAAGAAATTACTAAGGGACTATGAAGATAGGACATATCGAGCAATACTAGTTGCTGCATGTTTCTGAAAGAACCAGTCATCGTGAATTTGACCAAATCATACATTATGACCTTTTCTAAAGAACTGGTTTCTTCAAAGGCATCAACGGATATATCAAGAGGATTATAATTCCTGGTGAAATCAAGAAATTTTAGATTTTTTAAACCAACGAACATATTTCTATTCACGGAGTTAAGGTTGTTATTGGCTAACATAAGAGTTTGAAGATTTGTTGCATCCCAAGGTATAGTTTTGATTTCATGAATGTTGCTTTGATAAAATCTCAAAGTGTTGAGACGGTGGCTTCCGTGGAACCATTGAGGATCTAATGCAGAAATGTCGTTACGTGATAAATCAATCCTCTCAAGCTTTTCGGCGCAAGCAAAAGATCCTGGTGGAAGCGACTTGATTTCGTTTACAGATAGATCCAAATTAACCAGCGATTTCAATCCACAAAATGACTGGTTATAAAGACTAGATAATTGATTGGAACTAATGTCTAGTATCTGGAGTTTTTCGAAACCATCCAGGGCATACTTTGGAAAAGTTCTCAATTCGTTGTATTGTAGATAAAGTTTTGTTATACCTGGAAAAAGATCTGTTGGTATTTCCGATGTATTCATGGGTACAATAGATCTTATGCCCGAACTGGTTATGGTCGCTTTTACTATTGCCTTGTTACCCAAAAAGGAATCGGCGTTGAACTTAACCAATGATATATTATTGATGAGTAAATGAACTGCTGAAAGTTCCGTAAAAACGGCACGAGAGAGTCTTTTTATATCGTTATAATTCAAGTTGAATCTATCAAAGGAGCAATCCCGTAAAGCTAAAAAATCTCCATGCTCGAGTGAGCTGACGTTATTAAAAGACAGATCAAAAAGTGACAAATTCTTACAACTGCATGCGTCCTCCCCATTTTGTGCAAACTGAGTAGGTTGCAGGTTGTTTCCATAGATGCGAGGAATTCCCTTGAGTCTATTATTATGTAAGATTACCAAGGATAGATGATCATTCTTCCCCAGGAGGGAAATAGGTAGGACACTGATACTGTTGCGATGGAGCCTTAATTCTTTAAGTAGCAGGAGAGCATGAAATGTTTTATTCTCAATGAGGTAGATGGAGTTGTAACTAGCATCTAAAGTTTCTAGCTGAGTATAGTTCACGAAAGATTTGTCCAGGAGCATAGAGATGTTATTATGAGAAACGTTGAGGGAACACAAGTCGTATGGAAGATTCCGGGGAACCGATGTAAGACCGCGATATGAGCAATTGGCGCTATGGTCACTCGAGTTTTCCGAGCACGTATAATTAAGATGTATGCTGGTGTGATCCATCACCACACCATATCGCAAAGTGAATCCACACAGTACAACGAAGCTTATTGCGTGAGCGTACACAGCCATCGCAAGTTCCAAACAACAGGCCGCTGATAATGAATAAATGCGAGAAAAATGAAGGAAAATCGAAGTACTACTCGTTCTTTAAAGATAATTACGATGATTCGGCTTTTTTTTGTTCTTCAAATAAAACCTAGACCTATCTTTAAAGGAAATATCCACGGAAGAACGATGAAGTCTTTGCGGCTGCTGTAGACATCATGTTTCATATGCTTTTTTTTTCAAAATGTGTTTGTTTGTTTGTTTGTTTTAGTTGACTGCTATAGAACCATTTTTATTTATCACATACCCCGAATATCACCTCGTGATGTTATAGTTGTAGAGAAGTAAGCAACATATGTACCTTTGGCCTACCAAGCTGCTACAAGAGTTGACTGGATGATCTTATTTTGCTTCCCAAGAAGGTCGATAGGCCAAGTCCTGGACTACATCAGATATATATAAGCAGGTTTGAAAATTCAGTAGTTCTAAACAATTATGTTCTTGACTGTCCATCTGTGCATGTTCGTTCCGTTCTTTGTCCTAGATGGTACGCGTCTTTCAGTCTCAGATGACTGTAACACCATCACATTGACCCATTTCCAGCTATGGTCATTTTTCTTTGTCTTTTGAAACAAGCAAATAACTTCCTTTAGCCAAAAAAAAAACTTTGTGCAGTGTCTATATAACATGATACACGAAGTAATATTGCAGTCCAGTGACTCTGTTCTCGGCAAAGAATTAAGGGTTGTCTAAAATCAGATCTGATCAGCAGACTTCTTTCAAGATTGTTGCCATCGAACCGTCCTTTCTCAAGCTTTTTAAGCAGGTCAACTATCTTTTTATTCCGCTTTGTTTGATGACCCTGATCAACATTGTTCCTCTTTCCTCATCTTGGTGTATATTATTTTAGGAATGAATCCTCACAAAGCAACATGTGCTGAGTCACAGATGCTTTAAGCTCAGATATTATTTCGAATGAGACAAGGGTCAAGATTGTGAAATACCGTGAGATGCAACATGAAATGAAGCGTCGGTTAAGCCATGTAATCAGTTTGTAAGTTATACGTGGTCATTGAAGAAGAAAAAAATGACTTTACTCGGGCGGTCTGTGATGGAGAAGGAAATGACGGTGCTTAATATACTGAGCAAACAAGGAACTGTGATACTTAGTTTTCAAGAGGAAAAGGAAAAGCTCTCGGGAAGAAAAAAGGACCCATTGATTTAATCAAATAGATTTAATTCTTTGGTATTAAAGAAACGATCTTTACGGGTTACTTAAGGCATGTGGCCGATATTCTTGGCTTTTATCCAGTTTTTATTTCAAGTTTTGATATAATCAATGCCTTTCGATGGCCAATATCCTGTCTTTAGTGATATTACTGTACTAATTTTTGTCGAGTATAATACGATATCTTTTGTTTTTCTTTTAAAATACTTTGTTTTCTCGAGGTTTTTAACAATTCTATTTTGCATACCCCAAATGTGTTTTGCTTTTTGTTTTGTCTGTATGTATGTTTGATATATTGAATTGAACTGAATTCATCTTTAAAAAAAGTGACAAGACTGGATTCCGTTGGGACCGTGTCAAACATAAACTAATAGATAAAAACACAAAACAATAATACTCAACAGATCGAAAAAGTTAAAGGCTTAAAGATTAGAAGTTCAAAATAAGTATAAAATCATGTATAAATATTAAAGCAAATGTAAAGAGAAGGAAAATACACTTAACTTAAAACTTGTATAACAAAGAAATATATTTATTCATTTATCAATTTATTCAAGTTTTATTTAAAATAGAGGGTAGGTACATTCAGTTTAACAAAACTGCTTTCCAAGTATGCCCTCTAGAACGACATAACAAGTTTGTGATGTACAAAAATACAAGGAATATATAAAAATAAACATTCATCAATACTAAACATTGACATATTTGACATAATATAGAGTACAAACAAATATAACATAAGAAAATTAATTATACCGGTAGAGGGAAATAAGAACGGAGATTCTACTATAACAAATGCTTTGCCAATTTGCAACCGCGCTTACATATTTGAATTGATTTGTTTGATTGAATTGAGGGAGGAAGTTTATTAATTAGAGATTGCATTTGTAATCAACATAAAAAGCACAAATACGAATGACGCTTTTCTATATTAAATAACTACCAGAAGGATACAATCATTCAAAATACCCAAACGGAAACATCAAACATTGTTAATGAAGACGATTTCTTTAAAACAAAAACACAACAATTTATAACTCAAACATCACAGAATGACACATCCCTATAATAAATAATTAGTATTCGAGTACTCATGAATGTACATGTACATCAGTACTTACAATTTTCCAATCGTTTAGCAAAATTCTGTGCAGCCTCCGTGTTTATACAGTAAAGAATTCCACAAAACAGCGCCTCTATAATTATGTGAATGGTATGTTTAGCCGAGTTATTTTTTTGCTTGAGTATTACTTAAAGTTAAACATATTTTTAACATCATTACAGCGGCATTTTTTTTCCTTTTCTTTTCAAGTGTATCCCATCCAAGGTTTTCAATGTTTCGACTTCCCGATGAATCCCAAGGGGTGTCATTGATTATGTGTATACTGCCTTATTTTGTATTTTGGGAGATTGATTTGTAGACAGTTTCCACAGTATACCCATATTATTGTTACAATAAGTATTGTGGGATGAAATTAATTTTCACTGTAGCCAGAAGCGGCGATTTCTTTTCATGAGNTGAAAGCGCAATGTAATATGATAATGCCAAACCGCTCTCGGCTCACAACCGTAACTACCAAGCAGTGGCGTAATGAGCAAAAACGTTTGGGGTGGCAGAAGAAGAAAATCCGCATCACCACCACTCTTATAAATTATGTAACATGCATGCCCCGCGGAACGTTTTCAAAGTGGGGGTAGGGGGGGGGGGTTAGTATTAATGATCAGGTAGAGCGTATAAAGCGAGTGGAGCATATATTTCCGTGGGGTCCAGGGGCAAAGCCCCAGCGGAGGTCAATGGGTGGAGCTCCCGCAAGCTCAGGGGTTTTAGGCATTTAATTACGGTCAGATGAGCATAATTTATAATGATACCTGATTTGTGACCTGGGATCCAGGGGGCTAAGCCCCCTAAAATTCAGGAGGTATTAGGCATTGAATTACGTTCAAATGAGCATCCAGGGGGCGGAGCCCCCAGAAGATTAGGGTTTTTAGGTATTTAATTACGGTCAGATGAGCATATTTTGATACCTCATTTGTGACACTGGCAGGTCTCTTCCCCTTTCTCTTCAACATGCTTTTTACAAAAGTGAAGGGGGCTCGAGCCCGACCGTGCCCCCTCCCCCTCCAAGCCTCGCCGATCAGCGGGACCTGACATGTAGGCTTCTGAATAAGCATATCTTTTTGCCTGAATGTAAATGTGGGAATTTGTCATTTTCCCATAACGCTTACAAAAGTATAATTTTACAAAACAATGAGAAAAAATCCCGAAAAATCGATATTCAGCAACATTGTCACAAACAATATTATTGAGGGATTTTGATATCGCTATGGGAGTTGAAATGGCAAATATCAGCCTGATAAATGTTATATAGACTATGTTGAAGTGACTCGTAATCTTGTAAACAAAAACTGTGTTAATTGTGCTTTCGTGATACGAATGGAATACAGATTTTCTACAAATTATTGTACATTTTGAAGGATATTATGCGAAGAAGGTTAACGACCGAGCGAGATGATTTTTTTTTTTGTTGCATTTTTTGTTTTGAATAGTCTAAACGCTGTACTCTTGGGCCCCCAGAGCATAATTTTTAGTCAGTAATTGATAATTTGATATACATTTTGTGTGTGCACTTTTTCAAAATTTTCCGGGGTGACGATCCTACCTAAACAAATTGAGGGAGAACGTGTCCCTCGGGATCGCCGGAAGAAAAAAAAAGGGTTCTATAATTGCTTATTTCATGTGGATTATCTTTTGAATCTATACATGAATGATGCCAAATGCTAAATTCACTTCCCACAATAGTTCTCCCCGCCCCCCCCAGCACAGTAATGCCTGATAGAAGTGAATATGATCTATCATTTGTATTTGTGTGCGTGTATGTGGGATGGGGGTATTTGACTGACTGACCATATATAACTTGACAGCCGTCCTGAATTCCACAATCAATTTTTCATAAATCACGGAATTACACCGGATAATCTCATAATCACTTGAGCCGGAAATCATCGAATACTCGTCATTAAATAGGCATGGGGTATCGACAGCTTTTCCGTCTCCTTTTTCTCGCAATTATCTAGGTTTATTTTATATTAAATTGAGTCTTTTGCCGTATTTGTAATTGTGTGAGTGAGGTCATGGACAGGTCGATGGTGAGACGGTCTACCTGATTTTTAAAAATAATTTTTCTTCATTGTCTTAACAAAAAAAATCCGTTATGGAGTTACACCTGTCTAAGTGGGCCAGTCATCTCTAGAAAGGCTACCTTTGTATAGTGACCATGTATTTTGACTCCCGAGAGAGAGAGAGAGCGAGAGAGAGAGAGAAAAAAAAGAAAGAGAGAGGGGTACAGGGGAGGAGAGAGAAGGAAATGGAGGGGGAGAGAAAGAGGAAGAGAGAGAGGGGGGGAGCGTGAGAAAAAGAGCGTCAGTGGGAGAATAAAGGAGGGGAAGGAGGGGAAATTGCTTCATTATACGGAGAGAGGTTTAACATAATGAACTGATCGCAATTAATATTCGACCACTTCATCCTTTCTTTTTCTAATTAATTCTTTAAAATAACAAGCTGCTTAACTATACAAAAAATAACTATTAGCAATTTACTGACATTGTCAATTTCATAAACACAACGCCACTATATAGGCTATCGTCGATTCAACTTTCAACAGAGCAATAATACCAAGAGAGCACACTACGCCCTCTCACATTGCCTGGCGAAATTCATCCAACGATGATGAAAACGCCATTAATCTCAACAACAAGAGATGAAGAGAGAGAGAGTGGAAGGAGCGAGGGGGGAAAGGGGAGAGAGAAAGAGAGAGAGAGAGAGACAGAGGCAGAGGGAGAAGGAGAGAAAGAGAGAGAGAGAGACAGACAGAGACAGAGGGAGAAAGAGAGAAAGAGAGAGAGAGAGAGAGAGAATGGGAAGCGGCATAATGTACACAGTGCAATTAGGAATAGTCACACACCCTACAAAACCCTCGCCATCCTTTCATGTGAAAACATCTCCCCCTAGTTGAACAGAGGATGCAGTTGGTGTTTGATTGAGATTAGGGTACACCCAAAGACGGGTACACCATGCCCCCACAAAAAGTAGGGCCCCGGTGAAAAGTTACTTTTATTAAACGCAGAACTACAATGGTTCACCGAAGGGCCATCCAATTTGAAGTATAATGCTGAATACAACGCCATGCAATTGCAAGTGTAGGAAGTTCTCTGACGGAAGGGGAGAGGGGTGCTAGCTTGTACAATATTGTGTACACGTTTTTAATTTTTTTTTCCATATAACCTCTATCTTTTCCCAAATATCTTTCGGGGAAAATAGTACCGGTAGTTTAGGCCTATCACTTTTTGGTCAATCTCTCTCTCTCCTCTTTTTCAATAGGGACCGATTACTTTTTTTTCTCAGTGCTGTCGATCGGCACAATTAGGGGCATTTTTTTTCTGTTGTATTGCATCTGTACTATCAGATTTATTTTTTATTAATATAGGCCTAATTCATTTCCCTTTCACGAAAAGCATACACACTCGACTCGGTACTTGCTATCTATCGACAAAGAGATTGGATCAAAAGATAGTAAGTTACCCCATCTACGTTTGATACAAGTCAATCTTCCCGCGTTGACTTGAGTTGACTGTGTGAGATCTTCTTTGTTTTTCTCTTCGTGAAACTCATCGAGGTGAGAAATATATTAATAATACACCATTTTTCATGTTTCTAGCTCATATAAAACCACAGATGCATAGTATTTTGCATGGTTTCCCTTATAATATGTTGAAAATGGATAGGAAATTTGTAATAAATTCGAGATGCAGACTTTGTTCAGTCCCATGGCTATATTTTTACGTTGTGTAGATCTAGAGGGTCTAGTTGTGTTATTAATAGATCTAGATCTACTAGGCCTAGATAATCATGTACGTAGATCTAGGCCCTACCATATACCACGTAGAAATTTAAGAATTTAGTGAGCTTGAGTGCTGTACATTGAGTGGCGCTTGTTCACAACTGTGACGATTTGGACCCGTGACTCCGACGTGGAGATACCCACACATAGGAGCATCACTATCCTGGCTGTGTAGTAAAAGCTGTGCTTTTGATTCTCAACATTGCAAACACCACTGTACAAAACTCAACTGATTTCACTCAAAATC
>BEXV01001138.1:35815-50722 GCA_003118195.1 Hemicentrotus pulcherrimus | reverse complement strand
GACTATTCGTCCAAAGCCACCCCGCTTTGGCCGAAGGGGTACGTTGACTAGTCTTTCACATCAGTCGTTTATAATAGAATTTACGGAAGAGCAATTTAAGTCGTTTCTGAATTCCATACAGAGAAAGAAATGGATATCATTTTCGTTATTTTAATAAATAAACGATTGATATGCAAGACTAGGTAAACACCTTTATTAGACATTTTAGATTCCATAGTAAATAATTTGATTGTGTTTATTGTTATTTATTGATTTAATTCTTATGAACGCCTGATCTGCAAGACTACGTAAAAACTAGTTTTATTTAATTTTCAATCTGTTTCTATTTTCATTATTCGAATTTAAACGACTTAAATTTCTATTGCTTAAATTCTATTATGAACGACTAATGTGGAAGACTAGTCCACGCACCGTTTCGGCCAAACCCGGGGGGGGGGGCTTTGGACGAATGGTCGCGTTTAAGTCAACGCGACGCTACCCTACCCACCCTTTCGGCATAAGCCAATGAGATGAAGGTGAAGAAGATGAAGATGAAGAAGAAGAAGAAGAAGTAACGGTAAAAAGGAAGGAGGAAGAGAAAAAGAAGAGGAATGAGATATTAGGAGAAGAAATAAAACGAAGATGAAGAACAAGAAAAACTAGGAGAAGAAAAATAAAATTTAAAAAAAAAAGAAAAGGTAGGAGGAACAGAAAGAGAAGAGGGATTTAAACAAGCTGTGCTTCTTTTTTCTGTTCTGTTTTTTGTTTAAACTCTTCCATGTCCATATACATCGTTTGCCAGACTGCGTAAAGTGCTTTGTGGTTAAGTTTTCCCCACCTCTTGTTCATCTTCTTCTTCTTTTCTGCAATCTAATCCTCCTCCTTCTTCCTTCTTGTTGTAATACTCTTGTTAACATTTACATCTACATCATTAAATATTCATACTGAATAAGTAGACATCGTGTACAAAGTATTTTTCATTTTATTGTCTTTCTTTCCTTTCATTAGAATTTTAATGTAGTCAATTTGAGAAAACATGGTATATATTAGTGTGTCGTGGTGAAGGGAATTACTCCTTTTTTCTATTGAACGTTATAATCCATTTCTTGTCACACATTACACAGAATAATAGTACATGTGCTTGAAAAATCGGTAGGACATATTTCATATTACAAATGGAATTAGTCATTGGTTTGGGAATGCGGGTATAAGCTCCTTTAATACTAAGTCGAAGATTTGCAAGATACCCGACGCCAAATTTTGATTGAAAAAAAATGGATGCCGCAGTTTTACACTTGAATCAATTTAGCCAAAGAAATCTTTAATTGAGAGAGAGAGATATAAAAAAAAAACTTCTGAAAGGAAAATCCGTCAATAGGGATTTGTAGTAATGGACCATTTAAAAAAAAAAATAAGACTAGTAGGCCCACATGTATTTATAATACCTCTGGTACCGTACCAGTAATTCGAATATGTGCTCCACATTTCAATCAGTCGTTTCGCCGTGACGCACAATCTCAAGATTTGTTTGGTTCATTTCTTTCTTTTGTGCGGTCCTTCAACAAATCACCACACATTTTGTCGCCCACTACCCCTATTTGCATTTCATGATTTGCAGTCAGAATCTTGATGAAGGAAACAAAAAAAAATTATCTTGAATGACTACCATAGTGATAGTAATGTTTCAAATTTGATTATACAATCGATTTCTGGTTCTACAAGATGTGAAAGAAGTAAAAGTAAAAGAATCAGCATTTTCCTATTTATACTTTAGGTGAGCACTATGCAGCTCAATGAGCTCCTCGAATTTGTAAAGATGTAAATAAATAGAGGAAGAAACAGACAAGAGAATGTTTAAGTACATGTATATTTATTGGTCTCACTTGTCTTCGCGCTAGGTTGTAATATATTATATAGAAAAATAACGTCACTATATACTGGACATCTTGCTACCATACTGGAAAGGCTTGTAAATATAGGCTATGCTTAAAACATTCTTTATCACTGTCTAAAAGTGGTACTCGTATGCGATTGCACAGGCACATTAAGCAATTGCCAACTGGCATAGAAAATGTATGACAATATCTTTTTCACAACATACACGAGAATTGATAGTCTTTATGCAAGTCTAACACAAAAGGCCCTACCATTTATGACTTTTTGCTCTTTTTCAAAATTTCACAAAGAATAGTGAAACAAATAAAGATGTCTATTAACAAGCATCTAATAACAATAATATACAGTCAACCTGACTCTGTGGCCACCTATCAATACACAGGAAACCTGTCTATAGCGGTGACCCATATGACCCCCTTCTAGAAGAAAATGTGTAATGAAGAGCCAGTCTTAAAAGACAATCTGTCTACATGCAGTGGCCGCTTTTTTGTGTTTCCCTTATTAGACAGGTTGGACTGTTTAAAGATTTGGTCGATGACATTTCAAACCATTAGATATCATATGTATCATTGGATTACAATTCCTATATAAAAGAAGAAGATATAATAACACAAGATATGATAGAAGTACATCAGTCATGCCTCATAATCAACTATCCGAGTATTCATTCACACCAAATCTGTACTTGGATTTCTAGTTTAAACAAAATTATTATAATCCTACTTGTGAGAGAGTGAGCTGACATGAGGACAACATTTAGTTGTCTTTCGTTTCATCCCACGGAGACCTCATCAATCATCAATGAGCAGCACATTATGAACACAAAGTCACTGTTGCAGCTGCTAACTATCATCTTGCCCCAAGGTTGTAATATAATGAGCCTTTCAATTATTACCATGGCAAGAGCAACTGCTCGCTGTGGGCAAGGTTTCTGCTGAGAAAGTCTCGACTCCTGGAGGCTCATTGAGATTTGCACGTCATACTGCGAGATATTTCTCCTTGAAACATAGGGTAGTTCACCTTACCATCTTATCTTACTCCCCCATCCAATGTTTGATTACATTTACAACCATTGATATACTTTAAAACTAAAACAACTTCAAATTATCTATTCTACTAAATTACAAAAAAACAAAACAAACAAAACGATGAAACATATCTAAATGCATCCACGAGAATTCATATTTCTGAGATCAAGGCATGACGTTTGTTTTCTTAATTAAAAATTAAATTGAGCATTGCACAACCACATGCAGGAATTCGTACAGCAGTGGTGTGTCATGTCAGAGAGACAACAGACCGGTTGGAGGAAGACAGAGAACTACCTCCACTGAGATCGGAAGTTGAATGGGCTCTGAACCATATAGATTGGATAAAATACCTATTGAAGTATGGAAAGCAACAGGTGAAATAGGTATCAATCTCTTATGGCGGCCATGTATCAAAATATGGGAGAATGAGAAATGGCCCAAAGACTGGTGCATAGCTATTTTCATACCTTTTACCTAAGAAAGGCAATCAGAAAGAATGTTCTAATCATAGGACCATCAGTGTTCTTGTCCATGTCAAAACAAAATATACCCTTTTCTTATCACAAAATATGAAACACACTGTTTGGCACTGAGTAGATAATAAATATGGCATATTTCTAGAATGTGATACTTGAGACAAAATAGAATTCAGTGCTTACAACCCAATTACAACAGTCCTCATACATCTTCAATGAAGTATAACGGAGATGATTGTAGATGAGAAGTCTGTGATGTCATCGATTGGGATGCGGGTTATCCTACCTAGATGATCGCTGATCTACATGGAAAAGTCAAGGAAAACATTTCTTAAGCCAGCAAATTACAAAAATTCTGTCGCTATACAACTGATACTAATATCTTTTAGGCACATGGAAAGTGTACGGGTGCTGTGGTCTGGTGGATACATTACGTAACCAGACTGTGAATCAAACAGTTTGCAGATTGAGTCTTGATACTTTGGCAAGACATCCATCTACATTTGCCGCTCTCTACCCAGGTGTAGTAAATGGGCACCTGGGCTAAACACTATGAACATGACGGACATAGAAAGCGGACAAAATATACAGTTCCTCAGGTAGACAAAGGAACATCCCTTCACTGCTATTATGTAAAAATGTGTAGAACAGGTGAATATGCATGTGACATCTGTTCTACACATTTTTACACAATAGCAGTGAAGGGATGTTCCTTTGTCTACCTGAGGAACTGTATATTTTGTCCGCTTTCTTTGTCAGTCATTTTCATAGTGAAAGCCAGGTTCATACGAGTACATTGAACTGCAGTTGCCTTGAGCACTGAGGCTATGTGGTATGGTTAAGTGTATGTCTTTCATGTAGGCTATGTCTCGAGGCTTAATGTACCACAACTCTAACACAATGTAAAAGTACAAGTATTTTTTTTTAATATGCATGCCATAACACTATGTCTTTAGCACTCCCATTATCTAAATTACTTTTTGATAGGAATATTCAGTGTGTGTGGGTAGGCTATCAAGCATGACAATTAACAAGTGTTATTGGTGGTTATGTCATCGTCGTGATTGAATAAAAGCACTTAGATTAATGCCAGATAATAATAAATATAATATGCTTCTTTACCCAGGGTATATAGCCTCATTAGTATCAATACTAATCTCCCCGAGGCCTCTGCAATCGTATTATTACCCCGGCTTTAGTGCAATTAGGTGAAATATCTTTGCTAATTGATAATAAGCTCTACACAATTATATATTCATAGGAGATTTTTAATGCAACCTAATTTAGTCATATATGTGCATGTAGCTGTTTGAAACATGAAGGTAATAAAAATTAATGGAAAACTTTACTATTTTGAGTACACTATGATATTTTGTTTGTTGTTGAAACTTTCAATAGCTTTGTTCTCTTCTGGATCAGAAAGATACAGACAATTTACCTACCATTTGCAGTGAATTGCTGTCTGTGAAGTATGCCGCAGCTCCTATCGTGGCTGTTGCTAACAGCATCACATCATTTTCAACTGGAGCAAATTTTGATCTGAAATTAGATAAAGCAATGAATGCACTCTTTCATTTCATTTACATGACTGAGGTGCTTTCTTAGAGTCTTACAAGAAGAAGAAGAAAGAAAAAAAGACTCCACTTCTACATTGCAATAATTTAGCCCTTTATTTTATCAAATTACTTAATCAAAATCTACTGGAACAGAGTATGGTTGAATTGCTTCATTGATTGTCCAATGACTGTTACACTTAAGTCAAACCTCTGTTGTGTTTATACAGATATTTTTACAGACTTTTATTTCTTTTTTTCTCACAAGCTTACGTATGAATAATATAAGTTCTAGTAAGCTATACATATAGCAGAAAAAAAGAAATTTTTAAATTTCCAACATTCAGCTATAGAAGAAGAGGGCAGCAAACAAGGTCCATTGAAATGCTATGTTGTCATTTTAAGACCATATGGGAGAAAGTGTTGTGTGTGTGTGTGTGTATGTGTAGGGGGGGGGGGGTAATATAAAGTTTTACATTTCCAAGGGTCAATAATGTTAAACAATAAAAATCTAGTCTTCAATTAAATATCTTGGTATTTTTTTTGTTTGACATCTGTTATCCTTTGCCATTGTTATCCTTTGCCATTCGGGTTAGATATCAAATCTACCCTGAATTAGGTGGAGACTCAACTAATTTCACAATTTCTTTAACTGAGTTGAGTCTTTGGACGAATGTTGAACTCTTCTTAAAATACTGTCTGGGCATTTCTTTATTTTTTTTAAATGATCTATTGCATGTTTTCAACCTTATGCTAAATTTATGAGGTCATTGTGTGTATGTGCTTGTCAAGTTGTCAAATCTCCCCAAGAATTTTGTTTAGTACGGCTGCTATACTGCAAATGGGATGGTCTTAAAATAGAAATATTTCTTTATGTGGGGGGAGGGGGGGGGGAGGGTGATCCTTACCTTGTTTGGGGATTGACAGGACTATCTCCAACTGCAAGCTGTAGTAGCCTCTCATAGACTAGCTTTCTCTTGATACATACTACATCCAAGACCTTCAGGCAAGTCTCATGGAGAACTTTGACAGGAGTATCTGGATCATTGTGACCTGTATCATGTCCATCAAAGAAAAAAAAACCCAGAGAAATGAAGGAACAGTTAAAGGGATTGGGTAACTTTGTCTCAGATTCTGAAACAAAATCCTGGATTTAGCTCATGCTGTAATGATAATCATAAAAATTTAGGTCAGTCAGGAACCCCTTGACTTTTACAAGCCGATCGCCTGTCTGATTATCAAGATATTTATGATTGGAGATTGAAATCAAATTTTGCGTTTTCCTAACGATTTTCATTGCACTACAGTCTATTATTACTTTTTGAGGCACTTCATGATCATTTTAAAGCGCAATTTTTTTTTAGGGCTTCAGTATTGAAAGACACTGATAACACGTAGGGCCATGCATCTCAGATTTAACAATGTTTATTGATGCCTTTAATCAAACAGACATGGAGACAATGCCAAGAGCGTGTAAATGGAAGTAACTCGATGTACCATGGACGGAAATGAGTGCTACATGTATGTAAATGATTGCTACTCTGTACAAATGGAGGCACAGACAACAGATGTAAACTGCCAGAAAAATGCGTTCCAAACTAATGATTCTTCTTTAGTACTTCAGTGTAGTGCATCTTTCAAAATGATGTAATGTCATTACCTCAGCTGTAAGAATTAAACAGTTTAAATGTTTGAAGAAACTTTGCATTTATAGTTTTCTGCCAAGCAAATATAAAAAGAGGGAGAGAGAAATAGTGAGAGACAGAAAGAGAGAGGGGGGGGGGAATTTAAGTAAAGAAAGCTAAAAGAGATGGATTACCGGTAAGTGGTTCAAACAGTATGGAATGCACATTTATATATTGAATAAAGCTCACACATTCATACATGTATGAATCAATGCTTTTTTTATGAATGTCAAACCCTGCATCAACTCTGCAACAACAAAAATAGAAGGGAAAAGAAACTGACCCATTATTTCCAGCAAAGTCTCAATGTAACTCAGGGGACTTGCCACGTGAAGGTTGTAATCCAGTGTCTTCATTACTAACAGCTCAAAAGTTAAGACTTTACATGGCTGATAGCGGTGTCCTTTATCTTGCAACAGCTCAGCACAGCGACGACAAGTAACAATCTGATTATATGCATTACGAAAATGAAAAGAAAAAGAAAACAAAAGAACACATATTTTTAAATTTAAACAGGTGGTGGAAATTTTACAAATTTATTTAAAGAAATTTTTTATTGTCAATGTAGTGCATTCAAACATAATATTTCAACTACTTTATACAATTTAAGAAACAGTTGTGAAGCAATCTATATAATTATACATAAAAAAGACTACCAGGTACATGTATATACAAGTTGTCAACAATTTACTAAATTATATGATTTTTGCCTCAGCTAAATGTCAACTCTGAAATCTACTTGATGTAACAAGGAAGTTCAATGAATGTAACTATATCATCTGTTTGGAGCCATGAGGGAGTCAACACTCAACACACAGTTAACGCTTCTTCTGGCTTTGAACAAACGATATTTGAGAACGTTAAATCTGATTACACATCACTACTAACAGTACACAGCTTCCAACCATTTTTGATTCCCTTCAAAATCATTTCATGCAGTCAGCTATTGGGGTGGACTTAATCTTCTAGCAATGTGATAACAAGCTACTTTCAATGAAGTTTCAGTCTTCAGTCATTATCTATTACATAACCATCGTCATATGTAATTTGAAACTATCAACAGAACTTGAAAGTAGCAAACTTACATTGTAGTGTGAACACAGCTTGGAAGCAATCTGAACACAGGAGACCATGAAGGGTAGCAATTGTTTACATAGTTTACGTAGGGTGTGTTTCCATTCATCCCGTAATGAAATGTTGCGCTGTTTTGGGGCCAAATGGCTCTCCCTCACTTTCTCCTTGAGGTTAGGTATATGGGCTCTCATAAATCTGCAATGAAAAATATTTTAATCAGTTATATCATCAAACCCAGTCTGTGTCTTGTCATGAATTATTGTACTAAATATATGACCTTTATCATGAACAAATTTCTTCAGATGTCCTGTGTAATCTAAAATCTAACAGCAACAACATGGGAACAGAAAAAGTGGCATTTGTAGACAGGTGGCCTTTCTTGACCGTTTCTACAACACACATTTGTTTTCAAGGGAGACAAAATACATTATCACTATTAACATAAGGCCGCTAAGACAGATTTGACTGTATAATGAGGTAACATGTAAGAAAGTACATGCTACATCAATTTGTTTTAGTCATCAATCTCCAGCTTTCTGTCATTGAAAATGAACTGAAATGTGTCTGGAAATGGACAAAACACAAAGTCCTTCCTTTAATCACTGTTCAGGTTCATCTGATTGTGAAGATATAAATATATTTCTAATTCAATAATCTTTTTTACTGCCAACTGCCTAGAAAAGGTGAATATTAAGAATGCATAATCTATGTAAATCAGACTAGGCTAAACTAATACAAAATTTACCATTAAGGAGTTGGAGAAGTGGGGGCGGTAATTTATATTGTTTGGTGAACAAGTTAACACAGACATAACATTTGCCTACCTGTCAAACAGTTCAGCAGCAATATATCTGGTTTCCGGTGGCTGTTTCGTCTTCTCACAGATAATGAATACACATTCTGTAAATAAAAACCCCAAATAGAAACATCATGAAAGAAACTGCTAAAGGCAATACAAATGATGGAACAAGTAAATATAGTTTTACTCTGCATTTACCATCTCAAGCAAAACACACCCTCCATTATCAAGTAAGTCACCTCTAAAAGAAATCCATAGCTTGCTTATTATAAATTGGGAGTTATCTTTAAATAATAACTAAATTATGTTCTAGTTATTTTGCTTCAACTTTGCAAACTTTTTTAAATTTTTAAATTCAAACACTTGTTTTCCTTTGCTTATGACACTGGCTCTGTTCCTGATGTGAAGATGTGGTTTGAATGGAGAACAGAAAAAAAGAAATAAGAACAATTTCACTTCATGAAAGAAGGTCAATTACATCATAAATGTGACTGAATATTCATAACTCTCACCAACTAAAGAGCCACATTTGAAGAGACCCTGCTCTGCTGTAGCTTTCTGCGTCTGTCTTTCGTTGGATGCAGCTTGTGTGAAAAGCAGCTCCTCTAGAAGGTTGGCTGATAAACAGCACCCTTTCATGTTGAACACAGGTTCTGGAGGGGTTCCAAATATCCTGGATTGATCCATTGTTCTACGGCTACGCCTACTCATCATGCAGGAGACCCTTAAGGTTGCACTATCAAAATTTAAAATGGGGAAAAACATCATGACGTGGTAAAAAAGATTTTGATCAATTAAATTAAAAAATAGACCAAATTAAAGAGAACAAATCTCATATCAAAACGTTTGAAGCTAGGTCTACACGGACCCTATTGGAATTGAAGAAAATGCATGATTCATGCTTTGTGCACACAAGAGATTAGACAACATAAGATTTATGAAGTAGATCTAGTCTAGTCTAGGCCTAGACCTATTGGCTTTTGTATTGCTTGTAAACTTCTTCATCATTCACAATCACAAATTGAACTTGTCTGCACCCACAATGTCTGGGTTTAAATTTTATGTTACAAGTAAAAGTAAACTGTAGTACTAACTAAGTGTCAGAACTAATCACTAAGTAATGTCAGACTGTTGAAGTAATCGCTCAGAATAGAAAATTTGTTTGTGGTCTTGCCACGGATATTCTTATTGCAAGCGCATTAACCCGAATGGCTTGACGCCCGCGCTCTCCCGATAAGCGCCGTTGATTTAGGGGAGCTGAGCTGAACTGCCACATCTCTCCACTTCAGGAACATGCGCAGGTATCCAGTCTGTTGAGTTCAAGACTCAACTCCAAGACCTAGTAACTAAGATTTGATACACACAATAACTCACAAAATAGCTTTAAATTGAACTCACCAAATTAATTTCCTGTAAAGGGCATTGGGTTAAAGAAACAAAAAATGTTGGTCTCATTAATAAAACGTTTTATTTTGACACAAAACACTGTGTTGATCTGATGTCGACATCTTCATGAGATCGATACAAAATCTTTATATAATTGTCGCCCTCTATCGATAAGGACTAGCCAAGTGCTAGGAACTAGCTCTTTAGGCACTTGTACTTATATTAGTAAACATGGCTCAAAGACCAAAATACAGCTGGAAGAATTTTAACACGGACAGTTGTATGAGTAGTGAAAGTGGCATAGCTTCAAATTGAGCAAAGTAGAATTTTTGTATAGAAACAAAGGGAGAGGGGAAACGAAAGTAAGAGGGGAGTGACCCCACCGGGTCCCTCCCACACCCTGGCTGGCATTTTAAATCAACATTACTTTTTATCCGCATTGTATAGGCGGTGCCCATGCCTACAACATGGAGTAGACGCACACTTCGTCAATATTTGTAGAGGGCAATGATTTTTACTAAACTGCTAGACTAGAATGACGTAGGGATGCAAAAGGCCTATTTTTTTAGACAGGCGTATATTTGTGACACAACTTTATATCAGGCATGTTAGTGTCTGAGAATATGAGTAAAAGAAAGAAAAAAAGCTGTGCCACCCTACCGCCCCACTTTTAGGCGAAAGTTAGTAATTGTTTGCTTGATTGATTGATTGATTGTCTGTTTTTTTTTTTTTTTTTTTTTTTTTTTTTTTTTTTTTTTACTATGCCCTGGAGAGATTTTTAGACTAAAAACGCTATTGAAAATATAAAAAGTGTAGACTTTCATAGTGGCACCTCGTGTGTTCAACAAATTTCTTATGCTACATGATTGTGTTAGGAGTTTATAGTTACTATTCGTTTTTAAATCATTAGTGTAGTAAGTCAAAACATCATATGAGCAGTAGTGAACCGATTTGATTGGCCTATTGGAACTCCATTTCAGGGTCGACAAAATATCCGTTGATACCCTGAACTGGCTACGCTGTTCTCATTTGCACAATATACACGAAAATGTTGACTCAAAGGGTGTGATCGAATTTCTTGTATGCTGCCATCTCGTGGTGTATCGTGACCCATCCGTCTTGTTAGAAAATTAATATTAAACCAGTTATAGGCTTTAACAAAAAAGTGGTTACGGTATTGCCCTTTGCAACCGACCCCAAAATCTACGGTCAGCTATTTATAAGAGGGTTTTTTTCCGTTTTCAGAAGATAAAATGAATCAACAAACTTAAGCCCAAAGATGGGGAAAAATAAACTTGTACAAAAGTTCTTTTCGATATGATTGTACTCCTTTTTATAGTCATTTTCTATTGTCATTCTTGCCATCTTTCTCTCTCACCCCCCCTCTCTCTCTCTCTCTCTCTGTCTGTCTCTATGTCTGTCTGTCTGTCTCTCTCCACACCCACATGCACATCCCAACCCACACGCCCATATACTCATTGCATACACATTCCATTGAAACTCACAAGTCAAATTATCCCCCTTCTCCCCTCCCTCCCTCTTAATTACAATTCTATTTTATATTTGGATTCATGCCTTCACGCTATCAAGGCTATTATATTACAATTAATATGATACCTAAGTCGATTGTGGTTATAGGCGGATTATAATATTTCATTGGGGTATTTTGCAGTTTGAATAATTCTGAATAGATGCTGGTAGTATAGGTTGTCGATATTTATTGACTTTTATCTCTCTCCCGCGTTCTCATTTTTGAATTAGGGAAAGTTGACGTTAGCAACATGTGTATTTGCTATATGTAATTTTATTGGGTTGAAGTCATCATTATTTTTTTTTCTCTGATATAGTCTCTCTCTGAACGCTTCAAATCAAACAACCAAACATTATAGGTGACCCACATCTTCCTATATTATGTCAACTGAAATAATGGTATAGATTGAAGCATAATTATGGTAGACTTAATGATGAAATAAGTCAACTTGTGCGGTATCTGATTGCATTATGCTACGTTATTCAATCTGGCCTGTGTATTTGGTAATAATTGCTAATGATTTATCCCTTTAATCATGAACCGCTCCCACTATTACCTTGTCTGTGACCCAACACGGTTTAACAAAAATGCAACAGCTGCACAGGCTGTGATCATATCTCTTCATTACCCAACTCTCCTCTCAACCCATATCACAAACTGCATTCTGCCATCGGGGCGTGTAAAATTGGCGCCTCCGTCGCTGTCCAGAGAAATGGCCACCAGTCTGTAAACGCATTTAACCGAGGGTAGCAACTTCTCGGCGGGGAATTACAAACGCTAGCGCAGAGATTCGGGCAGATTGGAATGGGAGATTCCGAATGACTGACTGAGCCAGGCTCGCTCGAGTGGGGTGCTTGGTAAATGCATTTAGCAATCGGAGCGTGTTGGGTTCCCTGTCTACGAGCGTTGCTCGACCGCTTTTTTGTGTGTGGAGATCTCCGGCTATATAGAATACCACAAACGCATTGTTTTTGTCGCCTGAAAGCTTCATAAACTTGATTTTTGAGCATTTCTAAGGTGGAGTCAATCCTTAGTCATTCACAGGGAGGAATTATAATCAATATTCGCTCAAATCTGACGGTACATACTCAAAATTACCGAGGAATTATTGAAAAGCGATCATGTAAACATTTGTGTTGTGATAGCTTATACGCTGTGAATTATCCTCTGGATTATAATTCGGATACTCATAAAAAGGTACGTATTGCGTAACTGATTTGACATAGCTATTCGATATCAAAATAACGGTTGTTCACCACAAACTTGATTCAACCTGACCAGAGCTCAAATGTTTGTAAATTGTATAATCACTTTTGCATTCTTAACGTTAAAGGGTGATTTTACCCTTGCTAAATTTTTATTTCCTTCTTTTCGTCACACACCTACCATAGATAACAACATTACTAGTTTCTCGATTCTAATATATTTTTTTACATAAACATTAGAATAAAACACTGCCGATTTTGGTGAAGTCCCTTACTACTACTACTACTACTACTACTAACCTACTACTACTACTACTACTACTACTACTACTACTACTACTGCTAATACACTACTACTACTACTATTACTACTAGGCTACTGCTACTACTGCCATTACCACTACTTCTGCTGGTGCTTCTCATACTACTTTTTGTTTAAACAATGATAATATGTCGAACCCTTGCATGTAATTTAAAAGAAAGCAATAGAAAAGTATGAAAGAAAGAACGAAAACAAAAAGACCGTATATTGGCCATTATACTTTCATGTACTATCTGAGGGTTTTATTGAGGATACATGACGATTGCTGTACATTTCAATGGATCAGTAAACTATCAATAAAATACAATATGTCAATAAAATTGAATAACTATATCATGAAGATATTTACAACATTTGATTGATGTATTTATTTCTTTGAATATTTTGTGATGAAAATGATACCAAACATCTTTCCACATCGTATTTTCTTGACTCAGATTGGCATTCAGAGTGTTTTATAATCATGAGATAGACGATAATTATGTCAAAATAGTAACAGAAATTGCATTGGCGGATCATGATTTAAAAAAATAGTAACTTAAAATAACGAAAACGACATTACTGTCTATTCCATTTTACATTTATAATTATATGTTGATTATTTCTCATGCCCGTCTTACGCCCGAACATTATGTAACCATGTCGCCTGCTGCTGATGACATTATTTTGATACACATGGTGCATTGTTATGACTGTGTGGGCATGGTCTGCGTGATCACGTGACACAAGGGTTTGCTCTCTGTAGCTTTAGAATGTGTCTTTTTGACTGATTTCGCGCCGCCTTGTTTTACGGAATGTTCACGGTGTTTTCAGGGTTGGACATTATTCATGTGCATTAATAGCATCTCCCCTTGTTATTGTGATGGGAGATTGGGAAGGCAGCTATTATGACTACGTAATAATGGCAACTCCCAAACATTATCTTCAAGCTGGAAAGGGGATAGGGGGTAGGAGAGCTAGGACTACACATAATGATATTTTCCAAACAATGGAGTTGGAAGATAGAGGGACGGGCAAACCATAACAGTCCGCTGATATCGACTTCTATATCGCATTTATACCTTCGTCCCTCGACTGTCAGGCCATAACACCTGTCACATTTTACGCCATGTGCTCGTTTCACAGTTTGCGGTATATCGGCTGGTGCTTATCTTGAAACGGTACACGTACATGGCGCTGCCAGGATGATTAGTGCTTCAGAATACAGTGATTACATTTGTTGTGCAAATAGGTTACGTTAACTTTGCAATGTATATGTTTGCAGATGGTTCATTTGAATGTCTTTTCAATTGCATTTTGGTTTTTGGTTTTTAAAATTGAGCCTCAAATACCCAACTGATCTACGTTAGATCTGAACGTCGTATCTTTCTGAAGTTTCCTATTTGTTACTCTGGTATCTTTATCTAATTTTGTTTTTTTACATTTACAAATTTTTCCTGTAATCATTACATTTCTTCATCATCTCTCTCCATTTCTCAAAATTATAACTAGTCAAACATTCCTGTCATTATTGTGATACCATTAAGACTGTTATCCTTGACGTTACACTAATATTACCATCATCCTTACCATAACAATTTCATCTTTGAGGTTGTCGTTTACTATGTAATGGGCAATACGGTTGTCTTGACAGCAGTCATCACCATTCGATCGTATCATCGTCATCATGATCATGATCATCATCATCATCGTCGCTTTCATTGCCACCATCATCAATACTGCGATCCCGTGTGGAAAAAAAAAGACTTTCCGAACTTAACGTCTATTCACTTATTTCCTCACCTTGCTTTTTATTGATTTTGTTATTTTCAATTCATTTTTGTCTGTTTATTGCATGCTGACTTTCATGTTATCGTCCTCCGATTCTATGACATTTGCTCCGGCGACAATTGCTCCGCTGTAAATTTCATACACTAATCGAATGGCTAACTTCAACCCTGGATTCAACACTATACCCTACCCTAAACCTA
>BEXV01001138.1:0-13747 GCA_003118195.1 Hemicentrotus pulcherrimus | reverse complement strand
CCCCCCCCCCTCATCCGACCAGAGAATTCTGAATCCTTCAGTGATGTTCTCGAATATTTGTTTCACTCCAAAACAAGCTTTAGATTTAAAATTGTGCTATTTGATGTACACGTGTTCGCTTTGCTGCTGTTTGTGTTGTCGATTTATAGTCTTTCACGGCCCACTGGTAGCCATTGGGCGCGTCTCGAGTCACATTATAACGGAAACGAAGACGAAAAAGCGAGGCTGAAAGCCCAACAGAAATTCAAAACTAATCTGGCTTAGGGCGAACGGTGAAATTTATTCGGATGCTGAGTGAAATTTGACGAGATTTATTGGCGGCTGAGTCACTCGAAGAAGTCGTCAGCCGTTATTAGAAGCACCTCAGATTTCGTGTCAAGGCAGAAATATTGATCTTGATTATGGTGATGGAGAGGTTTATCTTATGAATCTATAATCTATAACGAATATACAAAGGCATTTACGTCCATTATACTGATATTGCAAAAGAAATTGTATTTGAAAAATGAAATATTGGAGTTGTGAGATAAATTTGTTCCTAACATATTGAATCTCAATTTATTCGTTTCTCTATGTCTCTGTTCACATCTTTAGTAGATCTATAATGATTTTGACTTAGAGGTCCTACAATTGCTTCACAAGTTCCTTTACCAGCTGCAACGTAACCGACCAAAGCGCTTACATTAATGTCATGCTCTCGCGTAATATTGAAGGATTGACATAAAACATGAATCAGCATCCATTTCTTCCTTTCAGTCTCTCTCCCCTTCTCTATCTTCCTCCCTCTCCCCCTTTCTATCCTCCTTGCTCTCTCCATCTCTATTTTACTCTCTCAATCTCTCTCCCCCTCTCTCTCTCTCTTCTGTCTCTCTTCTCCATTTTGATTGTTTTCACTCTCGATGATCTACCCTCTGTCTCATTTTTTGTATACCTCCATTTTTCTGTCTACATCCTCTCTCTCTCTATTTTGTTTTCTCTCTCTCTACCTCTCGTTTTTTTTCTTTCTCTCTCTTTCTCTCTATCTTACTATTTATCTCTCCTTATCTCTTTTTACTCTCTCACTCCTCTCTCTCTCTTTCCCCCTCTGCCCCCTCTTCCTCCTCTCTCTCCCTCTCTCTACCTCTCTCTTTCTCTCTCTCTATCTTACTACATGTATCTATCTCTCCTTATCTCATTTCACTCTCTCTCTCTTTCCTCTCTCTCTTCCTCTGCCCCCTGTTTCCCTCTTTTCCCCCCTCTCTCTCTCTCCTTTCCCGTTGTTTCCTCCAATACCCTTCTGACCTGTTGGCCGTCACCCATAATCCTATCATCTTCCCTAATTCAAATACAAATTATAGTGTCGTCCCCAAACGCATTACACATTACCAATCCAATCAGTATAATGTGTTTAGCCAGGGTAAACATCTAGTTCCCATCGGTCCAGATTATACAAAATGTTTAGGTGACACGACATTTACTCCTGCGACAATTGCTCTGGGCTTTATTTCGTCTAAGATGTAGGGTTAGGGTTAGGGTTTCAATAGGGTTTTATGTTAGGTTTAGGGTTAGGTTTAGGGTAGGGTATGGTGTTGAATCCAGGGTTGAAGTTAGCCATTCGATTAGTGTATGAAATTTACAGCGGAGCAATTGTCGCCGGAGCAAATGTCATGGAATCTGCGTTTACGCCAAAAACATAAACCCCCGAGCGCACTGTTTTCGTTGCTCGACACTCTCTCATTTTTATATCTCTTTTGGGGGGGTGTAGTCTGTTTATATAGTCGTACAAGAATTTTGGTTTCCTTCTGCACTTAATATTTTGTGATCGCAGCTCTATCGTTCCAATCTACATGTTTAGTCTAATTTTACCATATGCAAAGTGCAATATGTAAAGAGAATCATTTTGGCTCGCAGGGGTGTGAAGATACAATAAAGAGATATAAAAAAATATACCAAAAAAATACAATTTTGATGAACATGAGTTATGGGCTGATGAAGGCACGGTTTTATAACGTAACTTTTAATTCAGTTTCAAAGTCAAGGGCAACGTTGGGATGTCAATTATGCACGAATTTGTCTTCATTTAACAAATCAAACGTACGTCATGCTGTAAAACCATTTTACAAAATCTATTTCATTATTTGTCTGCATGTGGCATCATAAAATAGCACACATAAAAAGTACCGGTACGTGCATATTTGCATTGTTTCTGTATTTTAGTTTTAAAAAAAAGAGGTGTACTTGCTCCCCTGTGCTTTAAAAAGAAAATGTTATTCTCAAACCGAGAAGGCAACATTATATTTACCGTCGCCACCACCACTATTACCATGACCCTAGAACCAGAACCAATTTAAACGTGACCGCCAGCATCATTTGATAGAGGTACTGAATTGCGGAACATTCGTGCTATTTTCATGATTAAGAACATCATCGTAATCAAATCACCTCATGATCATTAACGTCATCAAATCCGTCTCCATCAATACCACCATCACGATTTCGCCACCATCACCATCACCACCACTATCGACACCACCACCATCTCCAACCCCGCCACCATCGCCCCCTCCACCCTCACTATCATAGCAACCACCCCTATCAACACCAACACCATCAACACCACCACCATCGACAAGAGTACCGAAACCATGTCACCACCACCATTACCATCACCACAGACAACAATAACAACTACATCACCACGACGATCACCATCACCTTTTCCACCACCCCAACTTCATATCTTCATGATCGTTATATAAATCTTCATATATCTCTCTTTATTATGTTGAATACATCTAGTCATCTGATTGGTCGAAATTCGAATCGTGATTTTAGCCATGCCCGCCTACCGGTCAATAGTTTTTTTGAGAAAGATGTCCGTTGCTCCGCGTAACGGACCGCATAAATACATTTTGCTGAGATCCTCGTTGGTTTACGTGTAAATTTTTTCTGTGTGCGAGCGCGGATACTATACAGTGTAGTGTGTGTGCGATTCCCGAATGATCGTAACATTCGGGCAACTTTTCAGCAAAGATTTACAGACAGTGTTTCAGATTGTCTGTGATGTTTTAACCATTCCTTTCTCAATAAAGGAATAAGGTAAGAATTCTTTGTAGACTTTTTTGTGAATTCGGTATATAAAAGATATATAGACTGCTTAATATTCGAAGCACAGCTATTCCTATACTGGTTCTCGGGGTCATAGCAGGATGTAACGTCCCCTTGAGCCTGTAGAAACGGCGATGCCTCTCTTGGCAGTCTATATCATTATTGCATATAGAGATATGACTGTACTTCTCAGACTACCGATGAATTTAGTGCTTAATCGGCTAGCCCTGTGTTCATTTGTAGTAATCAGATTTGCAAAAAGTCGCCATCCTCAGCTAATTTGCTGCCGCAATTAAGTTCTAAACTCGTCACCATATTGTCCCCGGCTGATGAGAAAACACGTTTGATTTGCCGTAGCAGGATTCACGCCTTTTATCTCATTATCTTGCAATGATTGCCAGTTTCTTGAAACATTTCTCTCTTGGGCTTTCTTCCACCATGTATTTATCTATGTTCTCTCTCTCTCTCCCTCTTGCTCTCTCTCTCTCTCTATCCTCCTTCCCCCTCTCTTTCTCTTTTTGTCTCCGTCTCCCCTCTCCCATTCTCTCTCGTTCCCTTCATCTCTCGTTCTCTTCTTCTCTCGTTCTCTGGCCAGTGCCCTTTGCTATTATAATAGAGCATGATCTCCAGGACGGCATGTTATCATGAAATGGACAAAGCGTTAATTTTTCTTCATACTGTATACATGTAAAATACAAATACTAATATTGGTAGTACAACTGACAGAAAGCTCCGTGATTTTTCATTTTCTATTTTAACTATTGTTTTTGTGTTTCATTGGTTTATTCGAGTGCGTCTGATCAGTTCCTATATAGGACAATGGTCAGGAAATGTATATGGGACCTGCTGTCAATTAAGCCGCTCTTTAACAATGATTATTTGAAATGGAATCATCAGTTTCAGGTGTTTCGTGGCGTCAATCCGTGCCCGCAAAACACTTGGGACAACAAAAATTACGTGTCTTTTTTTTTTAATCCCCGATGTTGTTCTTGCTTGGATGGAGTTTATTTATTGGCAAATCTAAGGCATTTAGCCATTGGCTGTCCCATACGGCATACATTTAAGAAAATAACGACGAAAAGAAATTGAATAAAAAGTGTACTTTCCTTGTTATTAATTTTGCTAAATATTTGGAAGCATCTGGTGTATGAAAACTGTATAGTGAGCTGCTCATCCCAGCCTGGGATAGAGATGATGGGGACAGCATTCGATTGACTCAAAAGAAATGGACGCAGTCAACTGGGACAAACTTGGCTAAAACCCTCGCCCTCTATAACGGCCCTGTTTTCTCAGGTACTTGCATCAGTGCACAGAATCTTACTTTCTTCCCCATTCTCTCTCTCTCTCTCTCTCTCTCTTATTCGCTTTATCTTTATCAATAATTTCTTCTCTTTTTTTCTTGTTGTCTATCTAACTTCATGTCGATAGCAACCCTCCCATTTCTCGAACGATTACACTTGAAAATGTTCTCAAGCAAAGTTTCTAACTGCGTTTTTTTATGGAGCATGTGCATCCTACCATAAACATTACAAAGTCAAAATTGCTTACTTCAGCTGCAATGACCAACATCGATAAGTAGAGAATTGTATGGGCTCAGAAACCTGAACTAATCGGCTAAAACGCGCGGGCTATTTTTAGGGCCGGCTTTTATCGGAAATAGGATGGTGTCTTCAAGTGACCTTGGATTTTATAGCCACACATTAATGTTTAAGCGTGAAAATCAATTTAGATGTTATGAATAATGTATAACCTCTTGTGGCATAACTATCACCATAGAAAATACGCAAATCTTGTTTTCTCAAGCACGTCAAAGCCCGTCGCTTAATATGTTTTGCATTACTACATTGCTGCTTTTGATTCTCCATTTTGGCCACTGTCTTTCTCGCTTCTTCTTCTTCTTCTTCTTCTTCTTCTTATTTTTGTTAAATCCCAGTATTCACAAGATAATATTTAACTGCTAAGCAGGATAAAACATGCATTTTAGGTGTTGTCTGTAGGTTTCCATGGTGATTAAGTATTCACAAATTGAGGCTTTCGGTTTTACCATAGTTTCATTGCTGAAAAGTATAAACTGATATTCTTTTGCCAAAAGGATCCGAATATGGAGGAATTAAGGAAGAAGTATGAAGGAAATTTGAAGAAAATGAGATGTGATACGGTGTTTTTATTAAACACGTACCGACAATATTTTTTTTTAGTTTTATGTTTACGGTTTTGTGTACACCGAAAAAATTAGGTTAAAAGGAAATAGGAAATACATTTTGGTAAAATTCAATTTTCTCTAAAACTAATTCTCTCTCTCTCTCTCTCTATCTCTATCTCTCTATCTATCTCTCTTTCTCTCTTAATACTTTATTACAATAAAAAAGTGCATTGAGCTCTTGGCTGGGATGAGACAAAGGCCTAAAATTAGCAGATTGCAAAATAATTCTGCAAAGACCCCCATATTCTTGTACAGAATTATACGTGATCGTGTCATAATGCCGTTCAGAGAAAAGTTCTATGAATAATGTATGTATCATACCTGACTGAAAAGTACATGGTGATTCGTTCGATGAATTTAGAAAAGAAAAAACTAAAATGTATTTCACTATCAAGCTACATGTTTTCCCTTACGATAACACGTCGCAAAGAGATGTATATAACAACTCTATGCTTTACCCTCATCTAGATGCTGAACAAGCATTGATGAGTATTACCATAGAAGTAGAAGTAGAAGATATTGTATGGATCGAGAAATACGCAGCATCGGGATTTGGTGATCTCGAAAAGGAGCGTGGAATTTAAAATGGATTTTACATTATGCTTTCGATTCAAGCATGCGTAAACTGGGGCATGAACCCATCAAAGAAGCTTTCTAGACTTTAATACAACAAAGAAGCTATAATGAAGGCCTATACGCACTGGAAAAGAAAATATTTTCTTTTAGCCTTTTTTTATATAATACTTTGCGAAATCTAAAGGCCAAAGCTTTCTCTTCAATTCAGGAAGACTAAGGGAGCCTCCATTAAATTCCATCATAAGGCGCCACTTACCAAAATGTCGTCTTGGCAGCCAATCTTTATTTTCCCCTCTCTTTTCCAAGCTGTATTCTTTTGCTATATCGTTGAACTCTATTGATGTAGGCCTTTGGTTTTAGGATTATCAAAATGTTATGCATTGAAATTTCAGTATATCCTTAGTATTTATCCTTTTCTTGGCAGTTTAATTTGCATGATAATTCTCATATAGCTTAGTGGTGGTTGTTTTTATACGACCATTAATATTTAAAAACTAAAACTTTATGTCGGTTCAATTCCTTTGGATTTCTTGGTCATTATTTAAATTATTTGGGATATATTTTCTTTTCAAGCAGCAGCTGTATTCATTTTCATTTTCTATATCGTTGTACCTATTCTGATGTATGGTTTTAGGTTTATCAAAATGTTATGCATTGAAATATTTAGTATTGAACCTTTTCTTGGCTGTTTTATATGCATGACAATTCTCATGTAGCGTAGTGGTGGTTGTGTTTATATGGCCATTTGTATTACCACTTAAAAACTAAAACTTTATGTCATCTCAATTCCTTCGGATTTCTCGGTCATTATTCAAATTATTTGTGATGTTTTTGCTTGTTTCTTGTCACTGACTGTTGTTGCAAAACTGTTGACGGGGAAGATAACTGAAATATCAGTCACTTATCGGAGATAGGTGAGCGAAATTTTCACTACAGTGGTCCGTTTACATGAAACAGGTAACCTTGTGAATTACCCTGTAGTATGTCAATTGAAGTATTTAACCCTTTGCTTACGGAAACCTGGTGGTCCCCATGCTAAGCCTATGGGACCTATACAATTCAGGAGTCAACGGGTTAAGAAACATCTCAAAACACACCTATTTACATTGTTATTAACTGCATTACATTTTCTATTTATTTTTGTTGAGTTTTAATTCATTGATGTATTTGTTTTGTAAAGCGCTTTGATCAGTTGTAAATTGGATATAGCGCTATAAAAGAAACGATTTATTTATTATCTACTGTTTGAAAATAACTACACTACATCTATCATAGTCCAGTGGCAGGAAGTCCAGTACAAGAAATAATAATAAACATCTTGTTAAATTCTAACGCGTCAGTCATTCAGGTTTCAAAATGACGGCAATATTTTACTGTTCACTAGCTTATTATCGTTGATCATAACATAATACTTGAAACTTGTTACTAAATTTTGCTTTCACTCGTAGTCTGACATTAATGCAAAATTGGATTAACATTTATAGGTCAATGGAATTGTATCTCAGGTCAGGTTTGGTTGACGACAGATGTAGAATATTAGTAATTGCTGCTTGTAAAATGTCTTTAGTTCAGGTTATCGATTTAGACAGTCATGGTGATGTCAATAATAAGAGTGCATAGGAGCAAACCTGAATATATTATATAAACAAACACAATGACGCTGATTTACGAAGAAAAAAGTTGACTGCAACCTGTCTTTGATTTGTATGCAACAATACCGATGTATGATCAGAAGATATTTGGTGCTTTATTCTTTAAACCTAATAATGAGGATAGATACATGTAGATTATGAGTGTATGCTGCAATGGATCTGACTCGATTGCTACTTCAGTATATTTGTATCAACAGTGTATATCAGCATCCAATTGCAAACTAATGTACAAACCTTCGAGTCAACGAGATGAGAAAAGGAAAAATGCAGGTAAATAATTACGATGCCCTGGAGGACATTTGCACGATGATTCCTTGATGTCATATCCATTCAATCTTGTTCTGAATTTCATTCAAGAAGTTTGGGATATTCGATGGCTGCCAGATAGATCATGAGCTGCCATCGAGGGCTCCCGTACGTGGAGAGAGAGAGAGAGAGAGAGAGAGAGTAATCAATGAAATAGATCTTATGGAAATAAGATTAACAGATTTGAAAAAACAGGACAGTGAGGGAATGGAATGAGTGAAAATAGGACATCTTATCAATAAACCTGAAGTAGATTAAATGGTAAATGAAAGTAAGAGTTGCTAAGTAAAGAGAAGGTACGAGATTCATATTAATGTACATTGTGGTAAACAAAACATTGTAAATGTTTTGTTTACCACAATAAATAGATGGATAGAGAGGATGCGTGAATGAAAAGAGGAAAAATATCAATATTTTGACTTAAAATGCAATTTGAAAAAGAAGAAAAGATTTTATAAATTGGAATGAAGATAATGATAGAGTGAATGATAACAATTCCCGTATATAGATCCCCAAGCGCTTTACAGATACCCAGTACCGGGGATCGAACCCGCGACCTTCGCAGCTCCAGTCAAGTGTTCAAACCACATGACTACGAGACCTTTGAATATTTGATGATCATAATTATTCACATAAGTATCATTTGAAACACCTTCCCTCTCTCACTTCTACCCCAAACCCATCTCATCCTCATCATCATCACCATCACCACCATCCCGATTCCGTCTCTCCTCCATCCACAAGACGAGACAACTTTCTCCAAAATCCATCTCCAGCTCTTTGAGATGATAATCAGAACTGACAGTAATTCCATTCACAGAGATTGATGAAAACGGCACGGATAGGCATCGGGAAATTCTTCTGAATGCAATTACGTGAAAGGCTACACGTGTCTGTATTATATGCATGATATTTTCTCGTTTATTATGCACACATCTGGCATGACGGACTTTAAGGAGAAGGTTGGGTCTTGGTCGAGATGGAAAATGATCTACGAGCTTTCTAACCTTTTACTATGCCATTTTGGAGGAATATAATCGTAGAAATGGCCCCTGCAAAAAGGACGGCTCTTTAAATACCCTGAAATTGAAATATGACGAAAAAGAGCTGAAAAATTCGAATCAAACCTTCATGCCACATGACATATAACAATTGAGTGAAGTGCATCTGATTTTTTTTAGGGGGATTTAGTCAATATCATTTCATATTGGTCAATCCAAAACCTCACTGTGTATTGGATATCAGTGTTGAAGATCTATGCGAAGGAGCATTCAAGGCGGCTCTTCAACGATCTCATCCATGTTGTTGTTTGAGCTGTAGTATAGGAGATCGTTTTTATAGTTGCTGATATTTTTATATCACATTTGTATGTTGTTGCAGTCGCCGTTTTTGTTTTACAAAATGTACCTATCCGACACCGACACAAGGGTAACACAAAGCTTAGCACTTGATCGTAATAATGATTTTTACGATTGATTGCATTGGTCAATGTGTGCAATAAATCGCAAAGTCCTATCGTGTGATCAGTTATTATTACTAATTTCTGTGTTATGGAGCCCAGACCGCCGAAAGCCCGAAAAAAATTACTTTTTTTCGATTTAAAGTCAGTTATGAGCCGATACGGTGGTGTGCCAGATGGCATATCTAGCGAGCTTATACAATGGTGAACATAAGTCGATTTTGCGCTGTAGTAGAGAGATATATGTAACTGAATTCTGTTGAATGATCTCACGTGGCGGACATGGTTGTGACAATGTGCTAACAAGGAAATCGATGAACAATGAAAAAGACAAACGGAGGAATGTGCAACCATAAAACAGAGGGGAGATAGACAGAAAGAGAGAGAGGGGGTGGGGTAGATACAGAGACGCGGAAAGGGTGGAACAAAAGAGGAAAAAAGGAGTTTTTAAAGAGAGCAAGTCAGAGAGAGTGAGAGAGAGCTAGAAAGATTCGTCTTGTTGTCTCCTATTTTACAGTGTTGGAAGTGTATAGTATTTAGTACTTTTTAGAAAACATATCAAGTATCAAAATTAAATCAATGTCTCTACCAGTAAAAAGTACTGCCACCTCCGGATCTCAAACCACACAAGTTTCATATGCGGGCCCTCAATATTCTACCCCTACATCTCCCAACTGAAAAAACGTCCTTACTTAATAATTGCTCGTGTTTCGATGGAATTGTAGTTTACCATGACCATTATGGCTAAGAAGTTTAATTCAAAATATTCATTTCGCTTTGTTCATAAGAAAACAATATGGCGGCTTCAAGCGTAAGAACCTCGAAAGCGATTACAACTAATTAAGAGCGTTACTACTTAATCATTTAAGCAAATTACTTAGCTCCTGGTACAAGTTTGATGACAATACATGCACCGAAATCCCACTATAAATGTAGCAGCGGTGTTATTTCAAGTGTTCTTATTACATGTTTATTCTGCAAGTGACCGCAACAACCAATTCAGAAGCAAAGTTTTTTGTATTTTTTAAAATGTTGTCCACGACTATTTTGAGCGTGAATGTCTGCACTTTCTGAAGTAAATTATGCATCGTGTTCAGCGCTTCAAAACCACCGGTGATTGTACTTACACTAATTATTGTACGCTAATAAATTTTGATGGGCAGCAAAGCGCATGAACATATTTCAACCCGCCTGTTTCATGGTGTTCAAAGTGATAGTGCATTTAAAGGGAAGGTTGAACTCTTGTAAAAGTGAAAATTAAGTAGTTTTATACTTGTGTGGAAAAACAACATATAATTGCGGAAGAATAACACATCGGTGGTGTGACATAACAAGGGCTGCCCCTGAAGTGCCTTTAAAATACACATGAGAATAGAAATAGTTTTCGAATTTCAAAAATTTTAAGTCAATTTGTGATGGATCCAATGCCTCACTATACACAACTTTTCTAGATCCCTACAGGTAGAAAAGTATTCAAAAGGTTAACATGAATTACCGCTAACTCGGAAACAAAATTTCTTGGCTCACCCCTTCCTTGTACGGGATGTAAATATTTCAAAACTTGAAAAGTGATATTGGAATAACGATAAAAATAAACACTGGAGTCATTTGTATAGTTTGTGATGGAAATTTATATCGTGGCACTTTTTTCAAGATCATTCCAAAAACTTGGGTCAACCTAGAAAGTCGATACGGAGGGATCGATAAAAGGAGACATTTATCTCTATCGGTAATAGAAACGATACCTCAAGTTGAACGCAAACGAACGCTGGCAGTTTATTGTGGTAAATTGAATTTTTTCCGCCACCAACCCGAAGCCTCCGGCTATACACGTGCTTGCTGACTATAAACTCAGTACACGTGACCCTCAAAGTGAAGGCGATGCCGGACTTCAGGGTTCGCTGGAACAGCTTGGAGATCAAGGGCGGATCCTAGGCTGCTTATACAATATGACGAGGGGAGTGCCTGAGATTTTAAAGGGGGTACCCCACCCCCTTTACAAAAGTTTTGGGAAAACAGGCTTTACGTCTTTTGGATGGTCTTTAGGATGGTAACGTTAAAGTTCGGTCCACAGACGTAAATAATTATATCTGATTGATACACTTCTGTGAAAACGCACACACACACAGTGCCTAGGCACTTTCTAAGGGTAGATATTGATGGTGACAAATATATTAATGATGAAAAGATGATGATGTTTAAGATGAACATTCTCTCTTATCAATGCACGATTTTTATTTCGCAAAATGCTAGAAAATAAAGTAAATTTAATTGCAAACAAAAATGTAGGAAACAACGTCAAGAAGCTGATATAAAATACAACCCGAAAGTCCACATGAATTAAAAGAGCGTTTCTCTCCCTGAATGATGCATTGCATTAAAATTTCTTCTTTGATGTTTGGTTCTCCATGTGTGTTATGGATAACGTAAAGAAAGAAATAATATATATTGTTACCTTCATCCGCGTGTGTCGAATGGTTGATTTATATCCCGTTGCAGTGGATAGCCATCTATAAACAAAATATCTTAATTAATATAAGTACTTTTATGCTAATTGCTAGGTATCAGCTCCCATCATGCCACATGCAAGCTTCTTACAAAGTAGTGACTCTTAATGCATGGTAAGATGCCAGGGAAATTTACTGGTTTAAATGAACACTAATGCAAAATTACCTTGCAGTATAAGGGTTTTTGCCAGTCTTTTCATATCTACCATAGATGACTGGAATGTTTTAATTGTTTATCGGTGGTATCAATGACATGTAATTTGGCATACGTTTTGTAAATAGCATCCTTGTCTGTTTTGATCATGAAATAAATATTTATAATTATATTCATTAGAAAAATTGGAATTTCACTTTATTATCTTGAAAATTGTTAAATTAGGCCTACAGAGTATATTACTAGGTATGTACAGAGACTCCGAAAGGCTGATAGAATCATCTGATTATTCAAAAACAGTAGAGAAGATTAAACGAGGCCAGCAAAAAAAGAAAATTGGGTGAGAAACTCAACGGTGTCTTTAAGGAAGCAAATAGGCATATTGATCGTTTTCCGTTAAGTCAGTTGTCAATGCAGGGAATAGTGAATTTGAGATGATGTATTACTATTAGACCGTGGTGCTTTGTAGTCAAGCTCGGGGGAGACCTTGGGTGATACAGTATAGACGGATGGAGTCATTCCCAACTGCCGCATCGACCTGAAAAAACTGACAACTATTTATCTCAAAGTGCCCGACAAATTGTTAGTTAGGTTGGCAAGAGAGTAGATGAAAAGGAACGTATCTGAAATAGACAGAAAGAATAGTGATAGAAAACATTGAGGGAGACATAAAGAGATAAAGTGAGATAGCAGAGAGAAATCAGGAAAAAGAGAGAGGAAGAGAAAAAATAGAAAATAAGAGATTAAAGAATGGGGGAGAGAAAGAGCGCGGAGGGGGTCGTATGATTTTGATATGGCGGTGTCTCTAATGATCATAAGTGTATGAACGAAAAATAATTTTGTTAGCAATGTTTTGTGACGATAGTCATATATCAAACACATAGTTTACCTACCCAAAGTAGCAAATCTGTATTCGAATATTCCTCTCGAGACATTAAACTTATCTGTTGTCAACGTGGGAATGAAAATGTAAAAAACAAAACAAAATACGGCTGCGCTTTGTGCGCGTTTTGGGTATACATGCTTGACAAGTTCTGACATACTCAAACGAACGGTTAGATTACTTGTCCTAAATATATACAAAGTGATGATTTAGATATCAAGGACATGGCTTTAAATAATGTGCACAGGATTTGAGATGAAGATTCTTGTTTTCCGTGTTTGTTTTAAATAGTAAATAAGTAATAGGATCTGCAATGGGTGAGTGCTTTTTACCAGGTATGAGCTTTTAAGGACGCAACGATGTCTTGAGAGCTCTCTACCTTGAGCGCGCTATTGACATTATATCGTACTTTGACGGATTTTTTTAAATTAATTTCCTTGCCGCGCAACAGGTCGCCTTTTCCCTAGCTCGCACGCGTCCCCTTCAGAAGAAGGTCGACTTTCACGGACAAATATTTGAACGAGCTCCCCTTTCACTCATTTATATCGACCCCCTGCGCTAGAATATATACCCCGACATGCCCGATGAATATTGTCATGGTCACAGACACTTTTGTCAGATGAGGTTAATGGGAGAATGAGGTTGTTTTTGGAGAGCAGTACAAACTCATCTAGCTTTTAAACGATGAGCGTTCGTTACTTTTGAGGGGAAATGGAGGTCTTGACCTTTCTCTTTTCTCTGTCAGCATGCACAAAACTGGAAATGTGTGTGTTTTTCTTTTTGATATACCCAAAGACGTTGTCTTCAACAAATGGTTACATCTAGCTGGTTTGTAGCATGCTGTGGTTCTACTTCAAGTTGAATGTTGTCAAAAATAGATTGCGCTGTACAGAGTCCAAGGTAGAAGCCAATATTATTAA
>BEXV01001137.1:83691-116360 GCA_003118195.1 Hemicentrotus pulcherrimus | reverse complement strand
GGGGGGGGGGGGGGGGGGGGGGGTGTAGAGGCCAACCAGCCACCAATTACCAACAAAATTAAATGTTCCAATATCTACAAATTTAACCCTATAAACCCGAAGCGCGCTCATTATAGGGGGGTGTCGGTGTTAGGCCTCCCGCACGAAGCGTGGAAGCTTAAACGTTTCCTTAAATTATGAGAAAAACCAGACGATTCGGTGTTCTGTTCTCGACTCTTAATCCTTATTTGAATTCAGTTCTGCCCCTCCCGCGTTTCATTAGATTATTAGAGAAAGTAGACGATTCGTTGAACCGTGTTCGAGTTTTAATCCTTGTCTAAATGAAATTTCCCACTCCCGCACAAAGTGCGAAAGTTTTGACGTTTATTACTAGAGAAAGAAGACGATTCGTATACTATTTTCGACTCTTAATAAGCCCTAATTGTCTAAATTCAGTTTCCCCATTTAGCGCGAAGCGCGGAAGCTTTGACATTTCCTTAAATTATTGGAGAAGGCAGACGATTCGTTGAACTGTGCTCGACTCTTAATCCTTGTCTGAATTCAGTTTCTCCCCTCCCGCGCGAAGCGCTGAAGCTTTAGACGTTTCATAAATTATGAGAAAAAGCAGACGATTCGGTGTACTGTTCTCGACTCTTAATCCTTATCTGAAATCAGTGTGGAAGTTATGGCGTTTCATTAAATTATTAGAGAAAGTAGACAATTCGTTGAACAGTGCTCGACTCTTAATCCTTGTCTGAATTAAGTTTTTCCCCCTCCCGCGCAAAGCGCGGAAGTTTTTACGTTTCATTAAATTATTAGAGAAAGTAGACGATTCGTTGAACAGTGCTCGACTCTTAATCCTTGTCTGAATTCAGTTTCTCCCCCTCCCGCGCAAAGCGTGGAAGTTTTGACGTTGCATTAAATTATGAGAAAAAGCAGACGATTCGGTGTCACCCTACTGTTTCTCCCTTTCAGCGCAAAGCTCGGAAGTTTTTACGTTTCATTAAATTATTAGAGAAAGTAGACGATTCGTTGAACAGTGCTCGACTCTTAATCGTTGTCTGAATTCAGTTTCTCCCCCTCCCGCGCAAAGCGTGGAAGTTTTGACGTTGCATTGAATTTATTGTTAGAGAAAGCAGACGATTCGTTGTACTGTATTCGACTCTTAATCCTTGTCTGAATTCAGTTTCTCCCCTTGCCGCGCGAACGCGGAAGCTTTGACGTATCACTAAATTATGAGGAAAAGCAGACGATTTGTTGTACCGTTTTCGACTCTTAATCCTTGTCTGAATTCAGTTTCCCCCTTCCAGTGCGAAAATCTTAGACGTTTGATTTAATTATTATAGAAAGAAGACGATTCGTTGCACCGTTTTCGACTCTTATTAAGCTCTATTTATCTGAAACCAGTTTCCCCCTCTTACGCGAAGCGCGGAAGCTTTGACGTTTCCTTAAATTATGAGAGAAAGAAGACGATTCATTGAAACGTTCTCGACTCGTCTAAATGAAGTTTTCCTCACGCGTGAAGCGCGGAGATTTTTCGCGTTTTATCAAAATATAGAGAAAGGAAAACGATTCGTTGTACCATTTTCGACTCTTAAAGATGAAGTTTGAGTTCAGGTCATGCGATTGCATTGTGAAAGAAACGGTGTGGAATCGACCAGAAAAGGTTGATCATCTAGCATATAAGTATTTGTGTGTATTGCAAGGTTCTGGAATCATCAAAATAATAAGAAATTTGGTAAAGTTACAAACACTGTACACAGAAAGATGTATATGGGACTACACGAACACGTGGCGAAAAAAACCTCCCCCCCGAGTTTTACGATAAACATGACATATTTAGAATATGAAGGCATTTGATGAGCCATGCTTTTCAAGGAACATGTCTTATCTGATGTTCTTCCACACTTGCATAATAACAAATGATAAAGTTCACGAATTATTTTTCACCTGTTCCCAGAACGCAACCTTCTCTTTAATCCTTATCTGAATTCAGTTTTCCCCCCTCTGCGCGAATCGTGGAAGCTTTAAGACGTTTCCTCAAATTATTAAAGAAAGAAAAAGATTCGTTGTACCGTTCTCGACTCTTAATCCTTGTTTGAATTAGTTTCCCCGAAAATGTTAAACCTCTGATTTCTTGAGCTGATATTATAGGAGAGGGAAACTTTGAGAAAATACAAGTATTGTAGTTGTAGTCACTCTCGAAGTTGTCACAGCGGATACAGAGTCACAGTTCGTAGGGAAAAATACTTGTCGGCCGACCGAAAATATACATCTCACCGACTTCAAACTTCTGCATTGATATAATACACGAGGATCGAGCAAGAATACCGACACAGCAACATATTTACCCATGTCTTTCTTGCTTCCTTGACGAGACGACTCCACCCACAACCCCCCTTTCTTGTACCCCACTCCTCCTTTTCAGGCTCTTACCTCCCCCTCTCTCCTCTCTTCGCCCCCCCCGTTTCTTTTGTTTCCCTTTTCCACTTTTTCGTCTTTTTTTTTCCTTTTCTCTCTTTTATTTACTTTCCTTTCTTTCCTCTTCTCCCTCTTTTTCTTTGTTCCTCTTTCTTTCTTTCCTTTCTCTTTTCTTTTCTTTCCTTTCTTTCTTTTCTTTTCCTTTTCTTTTTTTCTTTTCTTTCCCTTTCCCTCTCTTTTTTCCCCTCCCTCTTTTCTCTTTTTTCCCGACGACAGCGCAATTTTACCGACAATATCCTGACAGGTGGAGGGGTGTCGCACCCCCACACCCCTCTTTGGCGACGCCCCTGTTGACACCAGCAACGTGTATGTGTGTGTGTGTGTGTGTGCGCGCGTGTGTGTAGGGGGCGGGGAGCGAACGCCTCCTGTAATTCTGGTTCACTTCCGAGAGGGATTCACGCATTATGATATCAATCAGTTATCCTCAAATCAATCAACCTTTCAAACTCTGATATCTAATAGGACAGAATAAATTATTATTGTAAACAATATATCAACTGTTAAAGAATAAGCCCCGATGTCTCTTCAACCCTAACCTCTATGGCGACTAGATCCGCGCCTGCCTAAGATCACGTGATATTTTCCTCGCTGCCGCATGCGGTCATCTATATAGTCTACTGCGCTTCAATTCAATAATTACGTCTCATTTCAAAATTATGGCTAGCTGAAGTCGATATTGAGTACGTAGCTCATGAAATATCATTATTATGTATTATTATAGACATTATTCTACCCCGACCACAAGTCGTTTTACGATTTTCTAGGACGGTTCCAGAACTTAGTGGGAAGTAGTTTGGTGTGATGGGGGCTTATACTGCTGCTAATTGATGCTCGACCATAGCACGTTGTAACACGTTCCAAGTAGGACAGAAGTACGGCAATCAGTCCGTTTGGAGTACGTCCTTCTCGTTTTAAGTACGTTGTCACTCCGTTTATTTGCAGGACGGGGAAAATTTTGAACAGGCTTGAAATTCTAGAGCAGGCTCCCGTATAGCCATTCCAAGGCCGTTCATAAAGAAGTTCTTAAACAGATCGTAAACAGTTGGTAAGTACGTTCAACTCTGTTCGCACACAGTTTGAGCCCGTTTGGCAACATTTTCCAGAACGTATAGTGAGAACTAGTTCGGTGTGATGGGGGCTTTAGGTAGCATACAAATAATGCAAGAACTCAAGTGTATGACTGTTTTATCACCACAGTGGATTATCAAATGGCTTGTTTATAGACATGTGAGAACAATCATTTGGGGAAACCATCTTTATAGAATCGAATATCATTTGACAGCCAGAATGGTATATAAACAAAAATCAGAATTATGAGCTAACGCTTTCTCACTCTAAGCAGACGATAAACATGTAATCATTTCAAATTTTAGACACAAGTCATGTTCTGTAAATCGATTTGCATTCTGAATGTGACAGGATTCGTTGTTTCTACGCAAGTTTATGTCCGTACATATTATCTTCAGCACTGCGCAGTAGTCACTTTACATTACCATACTACTTAATCAAATTTAGCCACCATAAATCATAACATTAAAAATCATTTTTGTTTTCCCTCCTGATTTGTCAAATAGAAAATAAGGCAAAGCTAAATGAGACTTAGTGTAGTGACAAGAGTTTTTATATTCAAAAAAATAATTATATAAAAAAATAATAATAAACAACTGTATATACCAAGCATGCTGTCGGCAAAATAAAAATTCGGATACAATCCTTGTACATTTAATACAATAAAGGAATGATGAGGGACGATACAAACTGCATTGTACTTTAACGTTTTCATTAAGTTGAAAGTTGAGCTCTTTTGTGAAAAGAGAATAAGAAAACTAAGCAATTCAAAATGGATACCAATGTGGTTACTCAAAACAACGATCTTTCTTTTAAATAACTTATCATGAGCAGGCAAAATGTAAATCCAGATTTCACGTTTATTTAATCCTATAAAAACATCTTGTTAAAAGTCTACGATTGTCGTTTGTTTGCAAAATTAGAGAAAATATATATTTGTTTAATGTGCGTCGGATATTCCAGGAACCTAAAGGCTCAGTACTCCCACTACCCTGGTGTGAGATAAGCTGCCCTCGAGCACTAAACGCGTTCAATGAATAATTTCCCACCAGGTACCCATTCACTACACCTGGGTTTAAGGTAACAAATATGAATTGCCAAAAGACATTAACGCCATAACTGGGACTGAAGCTCCACTGGATATGGTGTACATAACATAAATGAAACATACAGAGTATCACATAGAATGCACATTCTCACACAGTATGAAAGCATATCAGTGACATGCATCAAATTTTATTGATATGGTTCACACACCATAATTCAATTTCTTTGTTTAAAGTTTGAAGTAACATTCCTTTGGCTATGCTGCTGAGTAGAACATCCACATTAATTGGCATCACTTGTACATGTACATGAAACAAAGAAGGAAACACACAAGAAAATTTGATATTTTTTTCAAAAACATAAATCAGAAATAAAAAAACATACCAGTATGCATTATATTATTTTGCTAAACAAAGTACATAGAACGAAACGAAAGTTATGAATTCATTTTTTACCATTCAACTAAAAATCTTACTATGACATAGAGCTTCCCAATGTCTTCCCCCATTTCTTTAAAAGGTACTATGTCCCATTTGCAAGCCGAAATAAAATAAAAGGTTAAATTCCAACAGCATTTGAAAGACAATACAAATTTAGAACTGCCCTCAAAACGAAAGGGCTTGAAAATGGCTTTTAGTGGGAAAACAATGACCATTAGTTGTCAAATTCACTTAAGTGATTGCAATCACCTAAGTAATAGCCTGATTTTCAGACCCTTTTAAGGCAATGCTGCAAAAAAAAATCAATCACTTTAATTTTAGCCATTACAAGTAGTGGGTTATTGATGTAGAAAAATGCCCGTGTACATGTTTCAGCTCATTTTATGTCCTTATCAAAGAAAAAACAAGTCAGTCAGTCACTCAATATTGTCTGACAGTTAAGTCTAGAAGGTAAACGGATTTCCTTGCATAATTGTAATACTAGGACACTGCTAATATTTAAATTTCACAGATAGGACATGTCATATTCATAATTCCTACAGAGTCTTACAAAATTTGATGTTGGCTGCAAAAGGGACATAGTAATCAAACAATTTAGTTTTTGTAACCTTTTCTTATAAGCTAAACAGAAAGTGTTTTCAATATCGATTTATTTTCACTCTCTTATGAATATTCAATTAAGAAGCTACACTTAACTCCGTCTAACGTACCAGTTATACATGATTTAAAGATTTTCTGACATATGATTTGCCTTCTCTTGATGTGTAAGATTTAATCCTGAAAATATTATGAACGGTCTCAACAATATGACTTCTGCTGGAGCCACAAATGGCGTTAAGTCTTTGTAAAATGACGTGAGCTAATGCCTTTTTGCTCGAAAAATGAAAGAGTGTGTCATATACATGTATTTTTAAGCAATTTAAAAGTATTTCTATTATTAACCCAGTAAAGCACCTTACCACAACTTTTTGCACTTCCTCACAATAGCTTAACTTTTCAACAAAAGAGATGATATTCTATTTCAAAAGATACATATCAGTTACAAAATGAAGAGATGGAATGATTGTGTGACTTGCTAAGACACGGTCCTGCCTTTTCCCAAGTGTGGGCAATAATGGATAGCATTGTCTCTATGAGATGAAAGTCACATCATCCGATCATCACTCAAATTTGTTTTGCAAGTGAAAGTTTTCAGAATGTGTTGGGATGTACATGTATGTTGTGGACACTCCAGGAGGCTTAAAAGCCCTCTATTTTTGCCGCAAATGCAAGATGCACCGTGACAACACAAGGCAAGCAGCTATGTAAGAGGCAGCTCTTTTAAGAACAAGGGCCAACTATGAGCAAGATCTGAATGAAGGAAATATGCAGAGTAAATGAATAAGAGACTGTTGCTCACTGAATAACATTCCTGGTTACCACATTGTAGACAACCATGCATTTGACATTATGCATGACCTGCTCCAGTCAAATTATGATATGGTCAAATTATTATCCCCTCAGAGATATTTAAAGAGACAAAAACTTGGTTCCCATTACCAATGAGCTGGTAAGTCTGATAAGTTGTTTTTATATTTTATTTTATGCCCTCCATCACATGTCAAATTTGGTATTTCCACATCCCTTGTTCAAGAGTTTCCAAAGCTCTGCGATGAGTATGGTGAAGGACATGTAAGTATTGATTGAAACCCTTCTCATCCACTGTGGAAGGGACATTCCTTTTTTTTTCAAGTTTGTTATCTTTTCGATCATTGCATTTTTTTAAGACTCCAGTTGATTTTTGTGAAAATGAGTAATTTTCAGATATGCTGTCAACGTACCTCAAGCATTGGTCACAAATACCATACAGCAACGAACGCCGTACGAACAATTTTCAGAAAATTTCGTAAGATCTTCTTAAGAAGGTCGTACGAAACCAGCATTTGTAGACCGTTCGTAGACCGTTTGTAAGTTCGCAGACTGGCCGATGGTCTTGTCCGAGATTTTTAGAACTTAGTACAAAACCCTCTCTTTGTAAGGCTGCCGTACGAACGTTGTAATAACCATTTAAGATCTTTGTACATTCCATAGGATCAAGAGACAATTCCAGAAGTCTCAAATTCTTACGATGATCGTAAGAAAGCCTGAAGTTGTTCATAGAGGAATCATATGGCGTTCATAAGAATGCCTTACGAACAGAGATTCATATGGCCTTCGTACAAACTCTTCCTGGCGTTCGTAAGGTGCTCGTAAGATGTATGTTCACAATTTATGCAATTGTTGAGTTTTAGCGGTTATAAAGCCAAATGCGCTAAGCTCAAATCCCCACATTGGACATTGGAAGCGACCAGGAGGAGGCGGTGGAAGATGACGACGAGGATTAAAGATAACCATCAAGACGGCAGTTTGATAGCGACGAAGATGAGTTAACAGGGAAACAAAGAAAGGAGAATTATGACTTGATGCCACCACAGAGAAAATCTTGTTGACTTCTACAATGAAAATTATTGCTTTTATAATAAAGGAAGTAACATATATGCTAACAGCAAGTAAAATAAACACCTGATGGAAACCGTGGCCAGAGAGCTCAATACCTTTAGTGAGTAGTCATTGCTAGTCTTATGGTCTATTATTCTTACTTCTTATGACTATTAGCATTTCTGATCATCTTCATGTTTCCTTTAGATGAAAAATATTAAAATAAAACGAGTAATAAGATGGAGATATTGTACCTTCGTTTGAAGAAGGTCAACATGTTGTGCTGCACTTGATTGTCCACAAGATGCATTTATCTTAACATAATTTATTCACAGCTATGAGTTTAAGCTGGGGTGTATGGTGTTGACAGGATGGGATGAAAAAGGGCCAGAGTGTGCTCAACTAAAGCATATCATCATACACAAGGGTGTTGCTCTGTCTTGCGTGTGTGTGAAACAGAATACTACAACAGACATCTACAGGCAAATGCCTTAACAGAATGTGTGGGGAGAATCAAAATGATGGACCCCCTAGAACCGAAGTTCTAGTGCCTCGTTCTTTGCACATGGTTCAGTTACTGGGTTTTAACAAGCTCAATTATATTATTTCGCCATTCCAAATTGCATGAATCATGAACTATGAGCAATAATCACAGCTACCAGTATTTCAAGTCACCCATGAACTGAACTTACCCACTCCATAATCCTTAGCAACTACTCAAAACCACCTACAAGGAATTTCGCTATCTGCAGTACTGAAGAGATACTTTCAAGCCCATCTACATCGGGGTCTTCACCATTGCTCGGTCAATTGGATTCAAGACCATCGGGTTCCATTCGGCGTACCCAAGCGAGCCCAGATTCCCATTATATCATGAATATTCATTACTCAAGGTTGGGAAAGTTTCGATTATTATTCATGTCTGATCGAGGCGGCAACTACCTAGACTATACGTACCTCTACCTACATGCGCTTGCATCGAATTTCGTGTGCGACGCGAATATCGAATCTATCTAAGGTAGATCTTGAGTTAGTGTTCTAACTTTTGTTAATAATGCTCCCCCCATGGTCATTCTTTTGACACTAAGGACAAGTTTTTAGCCTCACTAGTANCTCTAGAAATCTGCACCACTAACAGTTAAAAGTATCATTGATTTTAAATTTGGTAATATATATAGCTTATAGAAGTGTAAAAATTAGTATTTTGTTGGTGTCTTCACATTCATCGTGAAACCACTATCTGTGGTACTTGTGCACAGTTTGTACGTATGCCTATGTTTATATCTAAATTAGATTCGGTGTAACAAATTTTCAAAGTTAAACCTTGCACCAATAGTTCAGATCCTTGTACCTGCAGATCAGTTTCCCAACCCATTTCTTCTTTATTTTTAAGGGTAAACTTCTATTTTATAAATCCACTGTCAATTATGTAAAATGCAAATCATGCCAAAGACAAAGATGGAAGGTCCGGGGGAAGGTCTAGCCCGGGGACAGCAGCCGGAGCCCGCTCACTGCATGAGTGAGCCTGCGGGCTGCGCTGCGTATTAGTTTAGTTGCAATTAACACTAACACTAACAGTAGCCCTCCGGACCCGCTCGCGAAGGCATTGGCGAAGAATATATGTCAGTTTGCAAGAGGTGATCTTTTTTTTTTTTTATGTTGGTTAAATAAATATATGCAGCCAGAGTTCTATTTCAATAAGCCTTTTCGGAGTATGAAGGTCAAAGGTCAAATGTCTTTGACCTGAGCTAAAAAGTACATAGGCAATTTGTACCCGGTGAGGAGATGCGTACGTTTCGCATTGCCTCGTAATTTTTGTGGTTGCTTCTTTTTCTGTTGTCACAGGAATGCAGATGAATAAAATGCAATGGGACGTCATAAAGCAGCAACAACACAAATCTACAATAGGAAGAGGAAACTAAAGCAAAAGCAAGCCAAACTTGGAGATCAGACTAAACTCCATTCGCGAACAGTGACATCTTCACAACCCCTTCCCAATACACCAATCTGCGTTAGCACCTGCACACAAGTTGAGCGAGTTGACGGACTCCATTCGCGACAAGTGANAGGTAGATCTTGAGTTAGTGTTCTAACTTTTGTTAATAATGCTCCCCCCATGGTCATTCTTTTGACACTAAGGACAAGTTTTTAGCCTCACTAGTAATACAAATACAAGATAAATTGCAAACCCTTTTAAATTGTATGTATTCAGATGAAAGATTGCAATTTCCCCATGCATTTCCGATGGGAAACTTAAGTTTCTGTTTTATACCAAAATTTTGCCACTTTTCCTCAATTTTGCACTGTGATATTCAAACCTATACAAATTTCACACCATCAGAAAGATTGTAAAATTTCCCATCTGGTCATGTAAAAGGACAAATTGTTGACATTAAGTATAAAGTCGTAGATCTATCTGACCTCAGGAGCTCGAATAATGCATTCGTGTGAACCATTTCTTAACTACATACACTGTAAAACCGCAGAACACATGCCGTGTTTATATACCACTTAAGTGTTTAATTATGTGTTTAAGTTTGTGTTTATCCAAACATGGTATGTGTTTAGGACTTAAATTCTACTAAAGTGTTTATGCATCAATATTAATCAAAGATGCTAAGACTTGAAACAAATATATGGTTTTCACGTATTCAAATATATAGTTGATTCATTATCTATAATATTGGAGATAAAACCTTTATAATTGCATTAATGTAATAAATAGGTTTATGAAATATCGTGTTAAACGCCCGTGATTGACGCTCAGAGATGAGTTGTAAACACATGTCTCATTCATGCCCCTTAACACTTTTTGTTTACCATATATCACGATGGACATGAAGCGCATGCGCAAGTACTAGTTGCCGCGTCGTACGCGCGCGTAGCTAGCTAGCGCATTACCCGGATTTGCATGCTATAGTCAGACCGCAGCGTGCGCGATAATGAGGCTGTACGCTGATTTTTATTCAGCGTCTCTTTGGTAATCTCGTGCATTCACGTGTGCTGAAATTCACGAGATTTTCTGTGAGATTTGTACACGCTTAAAAGTCAAATGTTGAATCGAGCANGCACACAAGTTGAGCGAGTTGACGGACTCCATTCGCGACAAGTGACATCTTCACAACCCCTTCCCAATACACCAATCTGCGTTAGCACCTGCACACGAGATAGTGATTCAGAAAATTCTTTGCCACCATTTGTTGATTCAAGGTTATGCAGTAATCAATGTACAGCTAGCAACAACAGTACTTCTACTGAATGCACAACGAGCACTGTGAAAACAAAACCCCTTCCCGATAAACCAATCTGTGCTAGCACCTGCACACAAGATAGTTATTCAGAAAATTCTTTGCCACCATTTGTTGATTCAAGGTTATGCAGTAATCAATGTACAGCTAGCAACAACAGTAGTTCTACTAAATGCACAACGAGCACTGTGAAGACAAAACAGTCTTCACTGCCAGATTGGGAATTCTTGAACGATCCTTTGTTCATTCGGTTTAGGGAGTACACTCTTCTACGGCATCGAATGAATAAGGTGAGCTGTAAATTGTGATCAACTTTTAAAAAAAGAGATATCATGGACGTTTCAGCCAAATGTTTTGTGTGTGATTTAATTATTAATGGACTTCCAAAGCTACTTTCTCATTTACATTCCGCTCATGCACTTTATGATGGACCTGGCTTAGTTTTACAGTGTGGTCAGGGACAGTGCCCACAATCATTTTTTACATTCAATTCATTCAGGAGACATTTATTGAGTTCCCATGACCTGGATACTGTACATATTAAAAGAAATCATTGTCCAAGAAATACACAAGTAGATGAACATGAGGACTTGGATTTTGAGGCACAAGCATTCGGTGAAATTGATCCCAATGTACATGAAGAAGCGAATAGAGCTGCCGAAAATGGAGAAATGTGTGATGGAGAGTCTCTCAAGAAAGGGGCAGCGCTTGTTATAACAGCCTTGCTGTCGCAGCCCAATTTGACTTATTCTACCATTGAAAGAATAATACAGCAGTCATCAAACTTAGTTGACAGCCTTGTATCAAAATTAGAATTCCAAACAAAACAATTTCTGGAAAATGAATGCGTAGATACAAATTCCTCTGCCTACCGTGAATTGTTTGCCACTTTTGATGAAGCCAAAAAACCATTCGCCAACTTAGAATCACGTTACCTTCAAGAACAGTATTTTGTTAATGAACTAGGACTAAATAAACCAACGGCGATTTTGCTAGGAAACCGATTCGATGTGGTAACTGATAAGGATACTGGACTCGGCAAACCGGTGCTAGTTCAAGATACATTTCAGTATGTTTCAGTGAAAAAAACTCTTGGTACAGTCCTGAGCAATCCTGTAATACTTGCTGAAGTGAATGCAACCTCTCCTTCTACAGATGGTGTAAAGAGACGGTACTGTGATGGTGCTCAGTTCAGAGAACATCCTCTCTTCACAGTTTGTCCTGATGCTTTGCAAATCGCATTATTCTTTGATGAATACGAGGTCACAAATCCGATTGGAGCTAAACGGGGTATTCACAAACTTGGAGCCTTATATTACACTCTGCAGAATATTCATCCAAAGTTAAATTCTACTCTCCCAAACATCCATCTCTTGAGTTTGTTCCACAGTTTGGATCTAGCAAAGTATGGCTTCGAACTCATCTTACAACCGTTCTTGCATGAATTGGCTGAATTAGAATCGGACCATGGTATGGATATAAGGCTTCCTGATGGGACAGTTATGCAAAAGAGAGGGACACTCGTCCAAATTCCAGCAGACAACTTGGGTGGAAATGCTCTGGGAGGGTTTGTTGAGAGTTTTTCCGCTAACTATCCATGCAGCACTTGTCTGACATCTAAACATGGAATGCAAACTCTGTTGATGAAAAATGTGAGAAGAGAGATGTAACAAACTATGAAATGCATGTGCAGTCTGCATTGACAAATCCTCAGTCAGTGTCAGAGCATGGAGTGAAAAGAGCATGTACATTAAATCAGTCAAGGTATTTCCATATTACTCGGAGTTTCTCCCCAGATATTATGCACGACATCCTGGAGGGAATCGGTAAAAGGGAGTGCAAGTTGGTCCTTCATCACCTAATCTGTGAAGGAAAACTTATCTCAGTTGACTGTCTGAATGACAGATTATCTAGCTTTTCTTATGGATTTGCTGATGTAAAGAACAAGCCCTCTACCATTCAGCCAAACACTCTACTGACTAAAGACAGCACTTTCAAAAACAGTGCATCACAAATGTGGTGCCTGCTCCGCATTCTGCCTATTTTAATTGGAGATAAAGTCCCTAGAGGTAATGAGCACTGGGAGCTCTTTCTCTTGCTGCGAAGGATCATGGATGTTGCGTTTGCAAGGGAAATAACTGAAACAATGATCGCACATCTCAGAATCTACATTGAAGATCACCATAGTTTGTTTACAAAACTATTTCCGACACTGAGACTCACCCCAAAGGAGCATTTCATTGTACATTATCCGTACATTATGGAGCAGATCGGTCCTCTCATTAACTGCTGGTGTATGCGGTACGAGGGAAAGCATAATATTGGAAAGTGCCTGGCAAATGTCGTTTGCAACTTTAAGGACATAGCAAAAACAATAGCCGACAGGAATCAAATCCGGCAGTGCCACAGCTGGTACACAGGAGGAGTTGTACAGAAGCCTGTTGTGCACCAGGTTGAAAGCAAATGTTTGCAGGAAACTGAAGGACAGGATGTGCTTCGTCAGAAATTTCCAAGCTTGAGTGAAAATGATGAAATACTTGTGACAAGGACTGTGTCTGTTGATGGTACGGAGTACCGACCGGGAATGACTGTTATTGTTGGTGAGAAGAATTCTATGCCAACATTTGGACTTGTTAAGTCCATTTACTGCATTGGTAACAACATTTACCTCTTTGGCACACTATGGACCACAGTTGGATTTGATGATCATTTCTACAGCTATGAACTTTTGGCACTATTCCCTGTAGAGTATTTCCTTCTTCAGCCTAAAGAGTTGAAGGACTTTCATCCTCTACAAGCCTACAGCTCATATGCACAAGATGATGAAGGGTGCTCATACGTGGTCTTGAGAAATGCCGTCATTTTAGGTTACTATCTAGACCTATTATTCCTAATTTGCCTATTATTCCTAATTTGTTGTGTATACTACGCACACAGGCACGTCCAAGATAACGCATAAAAAGTGTTCCTTTTTTAGCGAGGGATGCGGTTCAGGGGTCCAAAAACGCTGATTTTGCTAACAAAAATGGGTGGTTATGAAAGTTTTGGCCGAATGTGTTAGGAGTTAGGACGTGTATTTCCCCATAAATTTGCAGCTCCCGCATCAAAACTATTGAGGGGCTTGATTAAACAAGATTTTAGATTTTATACATTGGTAAATATACAGGGTGGCCCCCCCAAAAAAAAAACCCAGAACAGCCAGTTTTGGGAAATTTACTATCATTATTTGTTTATCCTTTTTAATTAGTTTCATAGAACATCAGTTTCCTAATTAAATGACACCAAGATATTGAAATTTGGTCGAAAACTTTTTATTGTTATATGAATATGTTCATTTGGGCTGTCATTTTCGGCACTTTTTCATAGGTAGGCAACTCCCCAAAAATGGGATAATCAATTTTTTAGGATTTTGCTCAGATGATCAAGAGTTTTGTTTTGTCACATTAGTAGATAGAGCACCCTTTCCAAATTATAACAACACAAAAATCATCAGATTTAGTTGAGAAATTTTTATTTTATGAGTATTTTCCTCTAGACTGTCATTCTCTGAATGTGCCAATAATTTGTAATCGTGCGGTCGTTACTCTATAAATGGAGTCACTGGCGTAAATGCCGGTCGCATTTCTATTCATCAGGGGGGGGGGNGGGGGGGGGGGGGGGGGAAAGATCATCCCCCCTGATCAATAGCATTGCGGTCGGTATTTACGCCAGTGAATGGAGCATATTACGAGAATGACAGTCGATCAGAAGTTGCTCATGAAATCCAAATTTTATGATCTTGGTGTCATTATAATGAAAAAAGCTTGCTCTATCTAGTCATACATGTATAAGAATATATAACTGTTGATTAGAACAAAGTCCTGAAAATCGACTTGGTCAACTTTTCCGTTTTTATTGGGCCACCCTGTATAATGTATATGTTTTATACTTGATTTGAATGCATTAAATTGGGGGGATTGGGGAGAGGTGAAGGGTTGTTGAAGAGATGTCAACCCTCTAATTATCTGGGAAATTATTGAGATTTGATTTTCTGTGTTTTGTTCTCCTTTACAGATTAGAAATGGCAGTACGGAACTTTTGCATTAAGTTTGGTCACAGAACCAAATTAATTACTGTATCCTCAGAACCTGAAGAACTTCTGCGTGATTTGAAAGGGAAGATCGAGGCAAAATTTTCTGTCAGCAGCGATGAGTACAGCATGAAGTTAAAACTAGATGAGTTTCAAACTTACGCCGACATTGATGAAACTGACAGCGATGATATTAAGTTGCTGGAAAAGGGTGGTAGCATTTCTCTACAGACAAATATTACTAATCCTACAGAGTCATCATCTCTGACTCCAAAGAGATCACCAACTGTGAATGGAACACCATCATTGCTTGGAGACGAGCCAGTCCTTAATCTTGAGTGTTCTTCCTCATCTGATAAAGATGCCAGAGCACCAACTGCAACAAAGTCATCATCACTTAAGGTAATTAATAATCATTTAATAATGCAGGTTCTCTACACAAATGTTTTTTTTTTTATAAGGAAAGAGAGCATGATACGTACCTCAACAAAACTCAATAGGCTGCATTCGATAGATGATAGATGAACTTTTTTTTTTTAAGGACAATTAAATAATATGCAGCTGAAACCTGAACTGCAATTTCTTTTACAAGTGAAAGTAAAAGTCAATAAATACACATGTTGCACTATTTTAATTTAAGAATAATCTACTTTTCATTCATATCTTAAACTTAGATGGGTTGCCTATTTGTAATTCTTGTCCAGGCAAGGCTACTGTGTAAATTATTTTCAATGTCAGTTCTTTTTAAGTTTTAGCCAAATCATTGAAATCTTTAATGAAATTCAAGCAATGTATCAGTTTCTGAGATATGAAAGTTCAGAACTCATATGAATTGTGCATGTGCTCTCACCTCAGCAGTACGCAAATTTAGGAATTTTGTGAAACTCAAAATGTAAGGAATTTTTGTTAACTATTATTTTTTTCAAGATTTTTTTTTTTGCACATGTCTTCAAATAGTACCTTACTCTGAAATTTCTGCTTATTCTTTGTGCCCAAAACGTGACTTTTAACTCATTAGACATATTGTGTGGGCATAGGTGGTAAATTTACAGAATAAAATTCTACTAATAATGTAATGTGTAATGTACATTTGACTAGCTTTTATAGAATTATATTCTCAATTAGAGGACCAGGGATCTGTCACAATTCTGTGCGAGTAAATTGAGTTCAAAATTGTATACATAAAAGAAGCTGTCGACAATAGTTGCTGCCGAGATGGTTAAACTTTATTCCTAGTAAGTAATTAATTTATTGGGACTTACAGACTCACACAAAAAAGAAAAAAAAGTTTATAACACAATGTAATTTGTGCTGCACCATCATTCTCCAATCAAATGCCTTTAGGGAGTACAATTATGGCTAACTAGGAAAATGAGATATTTGTGAGGTACAACTTCCCAAGCAAACTACATGTACTCATAATTATGTGTGTCATTAATTTCACTATAATGGAAAATACCATGCAATCAGAATTTTATTGAAATTTCAATGGAACAGGATTGTATACACTGCAAATTTAAATGGAATTTGGGTATGATGACATTGAGATATACTGTAGATGTTTTTAGGTTTGTCAAACAATCCATTATCATGGTAGATGCAGTATTAAGCCTTGTGAAGTGAACTTCCATAATATTAAAAGAAAACAATTTCAAATCTGGTACTTTGTCTTGGTGATATTTATCGAGACATTGTGTTTACTGGACAAAGGGTTTCCATAGTAACTACTTGTTTTCATAAGTTTCTTGGGGGAGTGAAACATTGGATTCTACACGATAATAAATTGACACCTCAATATGATTCCACACCTGTATGTATAGTTGTGGAAAACATTGTTTGACAAAGCAATGTCATAGTAGCCACAATTTACCAAAACTTTGTAGAGAATACTGCTTCCTCAGCATTTAAGCAACAAAATTTTATACTTGTGCTAATTTGTTCCTGTCAAAGTGTCATTATCGGTAGTTCATATTTCTGCAAAAATCTTGGTAAGAGGAATATACTACAATTTGAAGCAATAATGGTGTTGATGTGTGCATTTACATATTTCTGATTTCCCTCCCATTTTGTTCATATACATGTACAGCTACCCCACAAAAGAGCAAAAGATTGCTGTTGCCAAGTCAATCATAGAAGCTTATCCTAGCTTGAGGTCTACATCGTCAAGAAGGCCATATGTAAGTGTTTTAATCTCACTAGATTTTTATGCCTCCGCCAACGAAGTGGCCGGAGGCATTATGTTTTGGGGTCGTACGTCCGTCCCGTTTTGTTTTTGATGATATCTCGAGAACCGTATGATGGTTTGACTTCAAACTTGGTATGAGGGTATATCCTGGGGGACAATAATTTGATTGAGTTTTGGGGTCATGAGGTCAAAGGTCACAGAAGCAATTTGTGAAAAAAGACAGTTTTTGTTCAATATCTTGCATACCATTTGACATATAAACTTGTAACTTAATGTGAAGGTAGAGTATGACAAGAATAATATTTTGCGGATACGTATATGGAGGTCAAGGGGTCAAAGGTCATCATGGTCATTGTGAAGAATGAGGTTTTTGTTTATATCTCAAGAGCCGTGTGGTGGTTTAAGTTCAAACTTCGTATGAGGGTATATTAGCTGGGGGGACAGAAACTTGATTTGATTTTGAGGTCACATGGCCGAAGGTCAGAGGTCACATTGTGAAAAAAAACAGTTTTTGTACAATATCTTGCATATACCATTTGACATATGAAGTTGTAACTTGGTGTGAGGGTAGAGTATGAAAAGAAAAAATATTTCTGGTATTTGGGGGTCACACTGTAAAATGTCACAGGTTAAAGAAGTTGTATAGTTTTTTGTCAATATCTCGATTGGTACCATTATTGATCATGCTCTCGGCGGAGGCATATATTACGACCACACGTGGTCGAATATCCATCTTGTCTTTTCCTATATTTATTCACAAGCCTGGTGCTCCTTTACTTAAGAATGGGTGGTTAAAATGTACATTCTGGTGTCTCTTTCAGGGGATGGGTGATTGAATGTAAATGCATTTATTATCTGATTTCCATGTTCCATCTTTAACATCTGATTTGCTAATATTCTTCATATATCTCACTATATTTTCTTTTCCTATTCACAATCCTGGTGCTCCTTTACTTGAGAATGGGTGGTTACTATGTATGATCCTGGTGTCTCTTTTTCAGGAGATTGGTGGTTGAATTTAGATTAATTTATTCTTTGATTTCCATGTTCCATCTTTAACATCTGATTTGCTAACATTCTTCATATATCTCACTATATATTTTCTTTTCCTATTCACAATCCTGGTGCTCCTTTACTTGAGAATGGGTGGTTACTATGTATGATCCTGGTGTCTCTTTTTCAGGAGATGGGTGGTTGAATTTAGATTAATCTATTCTTTGATTTCCATTTTCCATCTTTAACATCTGATTTGCTAACATTCTTCATATATCTCACTATATATTTTCTTTTCCTATTCACAATCCTGGTGCTCCTTTACTTGAGAATGGGTGGTTACTATGTATGATCCTGGTGTCTCTTTTTCAGGAGATGGGTGGTTGAATTTAGATTAATCTATTCTTTGATTTCCATTTTCCATCTTTAACATCTGATTTGCTAACATTCTTCATATATCTCACTATATATTTTCTTTTCCTATTCACAATCCTGGTGCTCCTTTACTTGAGAATGGGTGGTTACTATGTACGATCCTGGTGTCTCTTTTTCAGGAGATAGGTGGTTGAATTTAGATTAATTTATTCTTTGACTTCCATGTTCCATCATTCACATCTGATTTGCTAATGTTATATCTCACTATTTAAAATTTTCTTTCCTGTCCACAATCCTGGTGCTCATTTGCCTGAGAATGAGATGTTTGGTTGAATGTCTATGCATTTCTTCTTTGATTTTCATGTTCTATTTTTAACATCTTATTTTGTAACCTCTATAGAGCATTTTTTAATTCACAATCCCATTGCTCCCTATTGTATAAAAATTTATAGCAAAAACATGTTTCAAAGTTAGTCTTTGTATCCCCTGTATTTTCTTGTTTTTATTTCTGGAGGACATCTGGTATGATGAATCCGATTCTTCCAGAGGCTATCTTAGCTCCAAGCTCAATACCATGCGACGAAGTCTACCACGTGACCGCCTTCAGCGCCCGCGGACCGGTAAATACGCAGGCTTAGCAAGAGCTCCCCAGAAGGAGGGAAACAAGTGCACCTACCATCAGATGGAGGCTGTAAGCACCGAGGAGGAGGAGGAATTAGTTCTGTTTCTGAAACGTGCCAGTGCTGAGTCCAAAGAAGATGTCCTGCAGGCAATGACGAAGACGTTCCAGAATCGGCGAAACTACATCACAGATAGTACGCCAAGTGTCGCACAAATCCTGGAACGTTATCCTAGGTTTCAGGATACACCAGCAGTTGTAAGTTTTGCAAGGGAGTTGTTTTAAAAAGTCATAATTTCAGTATTTCACAACCTCTCGAAAAAGAGTTTGAGTTGACTTACACCTTCTCCATGTGCACGATATCAACTAAAAATAACTCAGCAATTGTTTTACAAATTAACTGACTAATGCATAATTAGTTTGAGCCACACTTGCTGCTTCAGACTAAACTTGGTGCAAGTGGATTTTGACAATAGTTTTTGAAATGCCTGCTGCTCAGTCATTCGTGGCAGCAAATAAATTTCAAAGTCATAGAGGTTATAACTTTTTAATAAGAAGCTACCAATTTGGGGTTTACATTTTTTTGATACGCACTGTATATATGTACCGGTAATTTTCTTGTGAAATTGGATGAGAAAAGAAGTTTGTCTCATGATATTACTGTGAATTGTTTAAAATTCTACCTGGACTGGTGGAGCTTCATGTATAGCCATGAACAACAGAAATTGGTAAAATCTTGCATATTATGCTATGGGTATTAAAAAAGTAGGTAATGCTTAATTAACTGTAATTACTGCCTAATGGATGTTATCCGCAAGTCTTGTGAAATGTCTCAAATATGTGTACTTTCAGGTGCAACTGGAATTCAAGCTTCTGTTGCCAGAGGCGTCAGCAAAGCTGATAAGCACATGGGAAACGAGATTTGTACCCAGCATCATCCACATCTGTCAGATGTCTAGGCTTCCAAAGGTTCAAGCCTTAATGAAGGAGCTATTTCATCCAGTATCCGACAGTGACGACTATGTTCCATCTGATGGTAATGAGAAAAATTTATATCAACATAATGCCCTGCTCTGTGCATGCCAGGGTTGCAATGGCAACTTGAAAAAATTAAAAGGGGTGATTTAAATCAAATAAATCGATTTATTTGATTTTGATCACTGATTTGAAAAAAAAAAAAATAATGATTTAATGCCAACCCTGGTGCCTGCAAATCAGTTCCAAGGATTAGGGATGAATTTAATTCCATATAATAATCATGTCAAATTTGATTGCACTGTACAAATTTTGCCTGCTGCAAGCATTTTGCTGACTTAGTTTCAGACATCACTTGCTTATGCTGATGTTGCAAGATTCAAAAGGCTTTGTTTTATTCATGATTTTGCAGTTTCTTTGATTTATCTCATTTTTATCATAAATATTTATTCATTCATGTTCATCTCTTTCCGAAAATGGTAATACAGCTAGTTCAGCAGGACAAAAAGAAACAGGCTACAAAATTATATAGGAACAAAGTGGTCAAGTTAAATCAGAAGTGCACCGCTCTCGTAATAAGTTGGCAAAATCAGCAAAAAAAATCTGGATGTCAATGTGCATTTCGTTAAAGGAGGAAATAGTATTATGTGGTACATAGAAATTGATTGGCCAATAGTTTACAAATCTGTCAAACAAGGAATTCTGACTTCATGACTTAAAGATGTCCAAGTGTTGAAAATGTAATTTCATGTGCTTATAATTTTTGTATACCTTCTTCCAGATCCAAAAGACAAGGGCAAATGTTAGATCATGATCTTAGATTCACATGTAATCTTGAATAGCTGTCAATCATTGTTCCTGTAATCTGTGAAAAGAGTAACTTCCAGGGGATTACAACAGATGTGTTTGATGCAAGCGTCACTGAGAGTTCAGAGTTGACATCCTAGTTTGAGAACTTAACTCTGAGTGCATGGCTAATGAGGAATTTACCTAATGTGTTTTATCATACTTAGGAGAGATGTCACTCTTTGCCTTTCTTGGTGCTGTGTACCTCCTTCCATCTAATGCAGCGAAAAGGACATCTTTGGCTGATGCAGTGCAGTATTTCCTGGTGAAAAGACCGGTATGATTTCAATGTAGATTTTAATTGCAATTTTTAATGGAAAAAAATCAGTGGCTATTGTACAATGGAAAGTTGGAGACCTTGCATATTTTTGAAGTGTGAGGGAATTGTCCATATCGTCAGTGGGGTGTACTGACAAAACCTTGCAATGTATCTCAAAATAGAGTAATGTTCATTAGAATCCTAAAACCATTATACACCAGTAACTTATGTCCTCAATGGTTTCTACTGGTTTCTATTGGAATTGCAACCTGGGTAAGAAATTTATAAAACAAACATAAGAAATTAATTTCAGTGTGGCAATTTTTTGTCAGATAATAGAAATGTTAAAAGGGATAATTTTTTTTTTATTAGAATTATAGACGAAATATGATTTGCTATATAAATTTGCATAATTCATGAATTAAAAGTTCAATTTTTTTCAAAATTCTACTACATATTCTTACAGTTTACATCAGACTCTATGTGTGTGCCAATTTTTGCGTCAATCGCGTGCTCTATGGCCGAGATCGGGGGGGGGGGGGTGGCAATTTCCTAATAGCCCAGGCCAGGGTTAATTTGTTGAAGCCTGCCAATACCAACACACTGCCATTCTTCTTTCTCTTTCAGCCTGGTACCAGCATCGAATCCTTCACCAGAGAGCAGCGCAAAGAAGGAACCTGCTGGGAATAGGAAGTCGTCGTCTCCCTACCCAGTTTTTTGTCATCATTGATGAGCGGGCAATCCCATGTGGTGGAGATGTTACATCAGCTGTGGACGTCATGTTCAAGTTACATTTCATATTCAATATCCACTATGCCACAGAACTGAAGGCATTCTATGCCTTTCTAGAGCACTACGTGTACGAAGTCGGTCTGCCAAAGGATGTCATCCCAGCTCGTGCCTCTGAGCTGATGTCTAGCATCACGGCCATTAGCAGCAACAAGTAATATCCTTGATCTGCATTGGTGTGATGTGGAGAATCTTTGGCATGGAACTGTCCTAATGTAGATTATAGTTCTATCAGAATGTTCCATATTTTCATTACTCGGTGTTACAGGATGTAGGTGCAGTGTGTCCCAGAAAAACAAAATTGGGTTTCAAATAACTTTTTTTTATTGGTTCAAAATAGTTCATTTACCTGATGATTTATACATCTTTGATAAACTCTGACCTTTTACTAGGAGTGGGCTATACAGGGGTGAAAAATCATTTTTTTCATCAATTTACTTTTGCAACAGTTTTTTGTATTGCTTTTGCTCTATCTCAACATGAAATGACAAAATTTTTGGTCTGGCGGCCAACAAAAACCTGCGCCGGGCTGAAATCCAAAATGGCCGCCGTTTTTATTGAAAAATTACAATTTCGGCCATAATTTTGTCATTTGTGGGTCTTTCTGATTGATTTTGCTGTCTAATTCTTTGTTTTAGAGGTCAAAGATTCTGTTGATGCAGTTAGAATAATTTTTTATAAGTCAGTTATTAAAATAACCCTAAACCTAATGGCAAGGGGGCTGGGCATTTAAGCCTCCCCCTTTGTTTTTTTTTTCATTGTAGATCTAGACCGAATAGAATTTTTCTTGTAAAATTTATGATTTTTGTTTCTCTTAAGTCTCCTGAATTCTTTGACATATAATTCAACCAGGTCAGATTAGTAAAACTGATTTTACAGGTTGTTTATGGCTCGAATATCACAAAAAAATTATGCATATTTTATACAGGTTTCTATGTACAATGTACATGTAAGACATGAGTTTTTATTCTTTTTACATTTCTAATATGTTACAGTCATTACATATGTAGTTGTATTAATTTGTTCTAAATTTGATTCATGCATAAAGTGATAAAATATGAAAATAGCATCAAAACTCATGACTAACTTGTACACTGTGTATATTGTACATAGAAACGTGTACAAGTGCATTTCTTGGGGGTGACATTCGTGCAATAATCAACCTGTAAAATCATTTTTACTTATCTGACCTGGTTGAATTATATATCAAAACATGCAGTAGACTTAAGATAAAGAAAAATCATAAATTTTACAAGAAAAATTCTAATCGGAATAGAACCACGAGGGAAAAAAATGAAGGGGGAGGCTTAAATGCCCCACCCCCTTGCCATTAGGATTAGGGTTATTTTAATAACTGAGTTATTAACAATAATTCTAACTGCATAAATAGAATCTTTGACCCCTAAAACATAGGATAAGCAACCAAAACCAAACCAAAAGACCCACAAATGACAAAATTATGGCCAAAAACTTGATTTTTAAATGAAAATGGAGGCCATTTTGGATTTCGGCCCGGCGCACGTTTTGGTTGGCCGCCATACCAAAAATTTTGTCATTTAATGTTGAGATAGAGCAAAAGCAATACAAAAAAAAAAACTGTTGCAAAAAGAAAATTAGAAAACCTCCATTTTGATTATAGCCCACTCTTACTTTTGCTTCAATTTGATCCTTATCTTACTATTCAAATTTTCTACATAGTTAAAAAAAGAAAAATAGAAGGTGAGTAAGCAAAAATTCCATTATAATAAAACAAATGTTTTGACAGCGTACCTCATTGATTTTTTACTTTCAAGTCTTGCGCATCTTTTGAGACCATTTTCACAAAAATCGGACATACCGATATGACGCTGCATGACTTTTTGTTCATGCCAGCCCAAAAACCGCTCAAGACGTGATTTCGTGTACAAAGTCAATGCAAATAGTGTTTTCAGCCAAAATTCTTATAGTTAACATTGGCTCTATGCGCGTGAAAACTTTCGCGGCGATCGCGTGATTAACGGCCGAGATCTGAAAGGGGTGTCAAATTGATCCCCCCCAAGTAAAAACAGGGCTCAAATAGCCCAGTTGGAATAGGGTTAACCCACAGATTAGTACCACATGATTTATGTGCCTTCTTTTTTGAGTTTAACATATATGATATGACTCATTTTTTTTCTTGAAAACATGTCATACTCCTTCCTGCAGGGTAATTTTCCCATATTTGTAGTAGTGTGTATACAGGATGTCCCATATAAAATGCCCGGCTCGCTTCAGGTCTGCCATGATGATGGGTAAAATAGTTGATACCATTAGAAAAACCAACTCTCGTTTTTATGGGACACTTTGGATAGGACTTGTGTATCATCATCTGTATCTGAAGAGAATTTCCAATCTGAAATTAATGTACTTTACTGTACTTTGTGGTGCCAATGTATTGCATATGAAATGTTCATTTGTGCCTTTTTACCAATTCTGTACAAAAGTTTACTGAATTTCATATGTACTGTTTCATGTACGTTTAATATATGAATTTACCTAGGGTTTGTCTCATGGCAACAGCTTTTGCGCTAACTTGTTAGAAATTTGATTGGCGCACATTTTTTTGCAGCCAGGGAGCAAACCAACATGTGTCCTGCCTCGGCAACATTTTTTGTCTCCCGATATCCCTTGACACTGTACACGAAAATGAGTGCACACAAAGTCGCCTCATATCTGAGCGCACCTTTAGTGGGCATTTTTCAGAAATTACAGTACTTCAATTTTTGTGTTCCATCTGAAAGACACTGATTTGTCTACAATTGCATTGTTCAAAATTTATTTAAATTTGCAATTAATATTTCTTCCAATTATTTACCGATTTAGTATTTTTCTGTTTCATCTGGAAGAGCTACATGTTTGACATATATCTTTCAAATGGAATTCAATTGAAAAAAAGAATGTCTTAGCCAGTTTATACAAATAAGATTTTAGAAATAAGAGAACAAGTGTTCCTGAACAAATCATTCTGATTGAATATTGCTTGAATTTCTTGGTAGATGCCAGATTAGTACCACATGATTTATGTGCCTGTTTTAAGTTTAAAAATATGATATGACTCACATTGTTTCTTGAAATCATATCATAATCCTTCCTGCAGGGAAATTTTCCCATATTTGTAGTAGTGTGTATACAGGATGTCCCATATAAAATGCCCGGCTCGCTTCAGGTCTGATGATGGGTAAAATAGTTGATACCATTAGAAAGACCAACTCTCGTTTTTATGGGGCACTCTAGATCTGGATATGACTTGTGTATTATCATTTGTATCTGAAATTAATGTACTTAACTGTACTTTGTGGTGCCAATGTATTGCATATGAAATGTTCATTTGTGCCTTTTTACCAATTCTGTACAAAAGTTTACTGAATTTCATACGTACTGTTTCATTACTGTTTGTTTCATCTTTGCTGTTACTCCTAGTTCAATGAAGTAATTCAGTTACTGAATTACATATGTACTGTTACAATATTAAATTTAAATTTAAATATCAAATTTAAATTTGAATTTACATAGGGTTTGTTGTATCAATACTGTTATTCCTAGTTCCTTTAGTTGAATTTCACATGATATTACTCATCCAAACCATTCTAAATTTTGAGGAAAGAATCTGAATTTTCACTATTCCCAGCTCTTGCTTCAAAGGGATTTCCTATTTTCCTTTCTGATTTTAATGGGAAATGCTCTTTCTGTCCTATTTTTGAGCAAATGTTATGCATGCATATCAGTAAATGTGATAATTCAGACAACTTTGTAGCATTTGTTTATATGATGTTTGATTGTGAAAAATGTACTTTATATTAAATAATAATCACTTCAGGTGTCTGTTGCATATTTTTTTTGCCATTATTATTATTTAATGGCAAAAAGTTTATCAGAGTTTTTTTAATGGCAAAAAGTTTTATATAAAGGTACCCATATCTGGTACTGATGCTCATTGTAAATCAATCACTCTCCATCCATATCGCTTCATATGTAATTGAAGACATTATATAGAGAAAGAACCCTTGGGTGTCAGCCACTTACAAATCCAATTGAAGCTTTTTCAACTTTTTTAACTCTTAACAGGGGCCAGTCTGTTTTTTTAATGCTTATAATAATTATCAGATTTATTTCAAATTTGATATATTGTAATGTGTAAATTATGAAATGGTCACATTGGACAGTTGAACATTGTGCCATCAGAATCGATTTATAAGATTGTTATTGTATGCTCATTTCAAGTAGTAGTGTAATAACCATGTACTTGGGAAATTTGCATTAAATTTCCATATTTAATGAGATAATTATAGAAATCTCAGGAAGATGGACATATCTTATCTTTCTAAATCTATTTGGTTTGTATGGGTTTCAGGCAAAGATATCTCCTTTAACTTTGCACACAAATGATCAGTGGTGACCAAACTTGGTAGACAGATGTTGCACACTATAACCTGAAGGTCATCACAAAGGTCATGGGATGGGTTCAGCAAATTTACGAAATTGGGTCTTTCTTCATGTCTACGTGTGTACATGTGCTTGTTTTTCCTTTATTTACTCCTTTATTCATTTAAAGGAGATCTTTATAGGAAATATAGGAAAATATCAAAAAAGAAAATCACATTTATTTTTGAATGAAAGATCATTTGCATTGAATATTATGAATTGAATATTAAAAATGATTGGACATAGGGAGGAGCTTTATGTTTGTGTTTGTTAATACATGTATATTATTTATTTAGTGATTTCATTCCAACATTCTTTCCATGCTTGTCTTGTAAATAATTTAACACTGTGTTATATGTGTTAAAAAGAAATGAAAATTTAATTGTACTTGCTTTGAAATTAAACATTTATTGCATGTAATGATCTATTTAGAATGGAATATCTAATAAATTTGTTTTAAAACCAAAAAGTGGTGTACGTTTTTTATTATTGTGAGTGTGCGTGGGTGTGTGCGGCTTGTGTGTGGGTGTAGGTACTGGGTTGGTGTGGATGTGTGTCGTGTGTTCGTCTATATGAATGTACATAGAAATGTACAGGCGTGGCTATATATAGGAGCAGCTAGGCCCCGAATTCAGCATATTTTACAGCACTTTCAAAAGGGTGTAATTTCAACATTTGTAAAACGCTAAAACAGCATTTAACACGCTAATTAACCCCGTTCTGTGTGCATGGAAAAAGGCTACAATCCAGCGTTTTTTCCAGCACTTTAAAAGTGCTGTATTCCTAGCACTTTCAAAAAGGGTAAAACAGCATTTAAAACGCTGTCACTCCTCGCCCCTATTCAATGTGGTGAATTCAGCAAGTAAAAGGGTGAATTCAACATTTCATTTTTAAGCGTGTGGATGTGGAAACTGCAACCGCCTCCGTCAGGTAATTGACAATGAAGCAGTCAGCCATGATGCCAGGGTCAAGCAAATCAAGGAAAGACATGAAAGATCTATTGCAGATCTTCAGAACAAACTGACCGCTGTGAGACGGCGAGTTAAAAATCTCCATGCCATCATCAACACCAACAAAAGGACTAAAGACCTTTAATAGGGCAGGTCGTATTTATGCAACATACGCCTCGGCATTAGAGGCATACAAGGAATTCTGCAGGGTATACGGTTATGACCCGCAGATAATTTTTAATGTCGAGAGGGTAGCTCAGTTAGTGGCATATTTGTTTTGGTGGGGATATGCAGGGTTTGTTTAAACCTATATATTTGGATTATTATTTTATTTGCGATTCGTTGGAGAAAGAGACGTGATATAGAATTTTGTGATAAAATGCTGCCCAGGATTCGCCAGGTATACGTACAAAATATAACAGAGTGAATGATGAGGTTAACGTGTCCGGGGCCAATAATGTAAGGGTGAGGCCGCATATATAGGAATGAATATATGTACAACATTTAGAGGAATAAGTCCCTCGCTTCGAGAGGTTAAATAAGCTAAAAATAATAATATCAATAATAATAATGATAATGGTGCTACAATATGAAAATGAAAATGGATTTAAGCAGATAATAAACATACATGCGGAACAAGAGAAAGAAAACATAATGGGATTTTAAGTTCACATTAACGCATGTTTTTTTGAATACAAAATGCTGCCGAGTCCTCTTTTCTTATTTTGTCCACAGAACAACTATGGATAGTAGGCGACCCGATCGTTTTTTGGGCCCATCGCAGGGCGGAGCGGACTGGCTGCGGCGATATGGGTTTGGGGACCGTCATCCATTGAGCTGGAAAGCGGGGCCTTCGATTGGACCAAACAAACGCATGGTTATAGTCGATTACCAGTGGCCTGACGAAGCCGACGGTTTTAGTGTTACACGTGGGCACGAATGACATAGAGGGATGTTCGAGGAGGGCGATGGCGAACGCGGTGAACAGATTAATCACATCGAACACTGAGACGACAATAATATGGTCTGACATCCTAGAACGGGTAGAATATAAATGCTGTAGTCCGGAAGAGCAGGGAAAATTAGACGATAGAAGGAGGGCCACGAACCGATACGCTCGCGCCTTAATTGGCCGGCAGGAATAGGAGAAAGGCCATTCCACCCCCGACATAAGGCATAAGGATAGGGCTTTATATAGGCCGGACGGATTGCATCTCTCCAATGAGGGTTTGGACAGGTTTATCGCTGACCTGAAGGAGGGCCTGTCCTATCTCGGTTCATCCAAGTAGTTAAACAATGATAATGTTTCAAAACACGTTATTCTTATATTTCAATGTTCTTAAAGTTCAATGTTCTAATATTTCAGCGTTCTTATATTTCAATGTTTAAGTATGTCCGGGTAGCAAAGTAAATCCCGCAAAAAAGTTTGAGTCCGTCACCGCAAGATCATGTTTTTGTTGTTTGGATAAGAGTGCCTTATTTTGGGAGTAACAAAGTTGTGGAGAGTAAATAATGGTTATATGGGGCAGGTTTAGGTGGACATTGGTAAATGACAGGTGGTAAATGACCAGTTTTGCGAATGCTTCATTTCGAAATGGGCATTAACGGTTTAGTCACTTCTTTGAGGGGAATTAATTAGGCATAATGATGTGCCGGTGTTGTAGAGATAAGTTTATTACGATACTCTGTAGTCTGTTATAGGGTTATAAATTAGCTTAAGGGCCAAACAGTACATGCCTGTACATGTACATTGGTTAATTTGGCCAATTGAAATGTTAATTCCACCATTGGTTAATTTGGCCAATTGAAATATTAATTCCACCAAAGTGTAAATAGTTAAGCATAGATATTCCCTAAGTGCACAATAATCGTTTGATGACAACGTTGTGATTTGGCGGACGATCATATACAAATATATTCTCGTTTGGCAGTAATTTGTCAAATTATGCCTCCAAATCACTAATCACATGGTACTGATAAGTTTATTGATCAATAATTGTCATCCGATAATTTTCGACCCCACTCAATTTTTACAGGCGAGGGGGTTGCCAATGTATATTCAGTCGAATTTGTTCGCATGTCAATTCTTAGTTTTCCGGCCCCCATTCGATTTGAATGCGGGGGGACCTAGTTGTATACCTACACATTTTCAAACTCAGGGTGTCACGCTTTAATCTTAGGCATCATACGATCTTACAGGCGGAGAGGCTGGTATATATATATATATAACTTTAGGCGTCACTCGATTTTATAGGCGGGGGGCTGATATAATGACTTATGGTTGACTACATCTCCAGGCTTTAATGGCTGTGACCAAGGGCGCGTTTATCTAGGCTTGCCACTAGATATGAACATATCGAACCCCACTATCAAACCCCACCATACGATCGTGATTGGCGGGATGTCGCGTTTATCGACTCTTTACGGTTAACAATAAAGGCCTCTTCTCTTCGCAGCTGCTCAGTGCCGTTTGACCCGGGAAGCAGACAGTTTCTCGGAGGTCAACTACACACATGCTTGCACACAGCACATGGCGCGCACTAGCCTCCGAACCGGAAATTAAACGTGGGAGGTCCGATTTGTATGTGAGATTCAAAACAGCTTTGCGTTTATCTAGCTCTCAGAAACGTGATTCTAGCTGTATGTCACATTCAAAACGCACCTTTTTGCGTCTTTAGTTGCGTCTTTAGATATGCCCATATCTAAAGACGTTTGAAAAAGGCTTTGCGTTTATCTACTTCTAAATTTGCCTGAAAGACGTTTGAGAAACCTGATTCTAGCCAAAAATTTCCTAGATAAACGCACCAGAGTCAGATTTGAAGATGGAATAGACCACTGTATTCGTATGAATTTGAGTGGGTGTTTGATACAATATATTGACTTCATAAGTTACCTTTGAAAAGTTGGTCTGAACATATAAAAGGCCCAGGTTCATAAATTTGAGATCTAAAATATGGAGATGAATATTATTTATGATAATAATTATGGTATCACCTGTCATGCCAGTTTGCAAAAGAAAAGCGTCTCATGCGATGATATGCTTCATTAACTAATTGACGATCAATAGTATGCTAGTTTTAGGGCTGACTATTTTAAAAAGCTTAGGGAAACAAATTATTTAATTAGTTTATACCATCATTGGGAGTCAAAAATTATTATTGCATAATATAACTTATAAAACCCAAGTCTCAACTACCATTAGTACTCTGCAGCATCCACACCTGCAACCCCTCCCGAGTTACAGGCATGTTGAGTACCTACTAAATAAAAAAAATAAAAACCCAAACTCCCCACTAAAATCATCATGATTTGTATTGCTTTAACAGTTCGTCCCTGCGTAGAAAATAAAGACAAACCCAGCAGTGATAAGTTGGAAAAGTTCACAGAGTCTGAGAGCCCTACTGAGTCTGCGAGTCATGCGCTGCCACCTGCATCTGAGTCAAAAGAGCGACAACCTTCAGATCAAGTGGATGTAGATGATCCCACAAAACACTCCCCTTGTCAATCTGATCATCCGACACCAAGCTTCGAAATGAAAGAAATAAGTGATGAAATCAGCGTATCCAGTGGTAGCGAGTACGTACCAGAATCACAGAGTCTGACTGAGATGACGATATTAGTTCCGAAAAAGTAGTTCCTCTTCCACAGGAGATATCAATCATTCGGAAAGAATATGTAGAATATCAACTTCAAGCAGCAGTAACTGCTGCTTGAAGTTGATTTTCTACATTGACCATCACCGAATAACTGAATCTAAAACAAACTGCACTGAAGGAACAAGTTCATCAAGTTATGGTCAAAATAATGGTAAAATCACTGTAATGACAACGCAAAAAATTGGTGGTAAGAGATGTTACGATAAAATTGATTTCTGCCTCTTTTGTCAAGTAAAACAATCAAAGCTGAGAGTTCACTTGAAGCAGCATCGAAGTGAAAGACTTGTTGCCGAGTATCTTGGTGTTGCATCATCCCAAGAAAGAAACAAGCTGATGTCTAAGATAAAGGAATATGGGGAATCATCAACATAAATGCAAAGTATGCAGAAGTGGAGAAGGAATGATCGTCCCTGTATATCGGCCAAATTACGAAGCAAGGCCCGATGACTACCAACCATGCCCAAACTGCTTAGGGTGGTACAACAAAAACGAAATGTGGAAGCATCTGTGTAAAGAGAAGGGGATATCTGGATACATTCGAGGAGTGAACGTTCGAGCTGGGAGATTGCTCCGACCACTGTCACCAGTCGATATGCAAGGGTACTGGCAGGTTTGAGATCTGATGTGGTGTCACTTTGTATCCGAAATGATGACACAATAACTGCACTCGGAGAACAGTTGTGTTTCAAACTGGGACATAGCAGATGATTGGCTTAAGTACAAGAATTATCAGAAAGAATTAAGATATCAACTTCGTCATAACTACTGGACTTATCAAAACAAGATGTTCTCTGCTGATGACAAGAAGAACAAAGCATTCTGGAAGTTCATCAAATCCAGAAAGCAAGAGTCATCTGGAGTTGGATCCCTCAAGTGTGGTGAAACGCTTGTATCAGACAGTAAAAGGAAAGCAACTGCACTGAACGACCAATTCCAATCAGTTTTCACACTGCAGGATAACTCGAACATTCCAGGTCTTAGACAACTGCGTTTCCTTCAATAGATCGCAATGAAATCTCAGAGGAAGGCATTGTCACGCTACTGAACGCTATAAATGTTAGCAAATGTAGAAGCTGTTCTAAGGTGGGACATATTGAAAGAGTATGTCATTCAAAGAAGAACACTGAGATCGAGAGTCGGGACAAGGAACAAAAATATAGAAGTAACAAACACAGAAGGGATGTTCATAAGGTTGACACTATAAGGCTTAATCTAGAGAAGATGTAGCTAGTAGTATTAGTGAAAGTGATGTTGGTGAGGTAGATGATGAATTTCATTTCACAATGGTGATGAATGATGGTATTCGTATTCAAAATGGCCAGAAGTTTTTGTTATGCCGAACATTACAACGGAGACTACCATTTCTAGACTAAGGGCACTGTTCAGTAGATATGGCATACCATAGATTTTGGTTTCAGATAACGGGACTCAATCTACATCTAGCTAGTTCCAGCAGTTTGTCAAATCAAACGGTATCAAGCACAAATTCAGTGCACATTATCATCCAAGTTCCAATGGACAAGCGGAAAGATTTGTTCAGACACTTAAACAGGCACTTCGCGCAGCTAGGAAAGATGGAAGCTCAATCCAGGCCAAACTAGAAAGGTTTCTATTTGCGTACAGAAGTGCGTCTCACTCAGTTATGGGGGAGACTCCAGCTACCTTGTTCATGGGTAGACAGTTGCGAATGCGTCTAGACAACTTGAGACCGAATTGCGATACAAAGATCAGTTGAATAAACAGGCATGTCGTAGAAACAAGAACAGGAAATCAGTATTTACAAGAGAGTTTGT
>BEXV01001137.1:72524-82677 GCA_003118195.1 Hemicentrotus pulcherrimus | reverse complement strand
AGTCATGTCCCATAGAGAATACACGCAAAATATGAAAAATTGATCGGCCTCCTTTGATCGAAAAAATACGCCATGATGCCATTGTCAAAATGAAATCTCGTGTAACTGCATTTCTAGTTAATTGTCTCAGCTAGAACATTTCGAAATTTAAGAGAAAATCGGTCAACATTAACAGAGATACAATCAATTTACCAAAAATTTGCTGACATCATAATATGCAAATTAAAATTTTGAGTTCGGAGGCCATTAAGATGACGTCATGAGTTAATTGAGGGTAAAATGAGACATGAAATCATATTTCTGACTCATATTCTATCTAAATATGAAAACAATTGGGGTTATCTATCCATTCTGAAGAGTTACAATGAATTTTGTATAGGCATGTTTTCGCACATGTATGTTATGTATTACAAGAGCTCGCACGCACGGATGCGGACGCTCAATCCGTTATCAATGGTCAGAAAAAGATGAACAAAATATCAAAATACTTGAAAAAATGTGAAAAATATGATGACAGAGAAATTTTGGCGATTCTACGTTGCGAAATGCAAGGACGCGCGAAAATGCGCAGGTTTTTTTTATAAAATGCTTAGAATGGCCTGAAACATATGCAAAACTAATTTGAGATGATTTTGAGCATTTTAAAATTTTGACGCGCGCGTGAGGTGCGTGCGCGGAATTTTTTGACATTCTTAGTTGACCTTTGACCTGAAATTGATGTATACCAAATATGGTTGATTTTTGATGACTCGTTATCGAGATATGATAATGACCTGATTTTTACAAAATGGTGCCTGGATGACGTCACGATGACCTGACGACCTTGAAAAGTTAATTTGACTTGAAATCATAGGGCCTGATGACTGACAGAAATTTGAAGGAAATTGACGTCGATTTCGAGTAAACGTGTGCACAAAAAAGTGTACGGAAGAAATAAAAATAAAGAAAGAAATAAAGAAAGAAAATTCTAGCAAAATCAATAGGTGATCTGTCATCGACAGACCAATGGTCTGATCTGATCAGTTTTGGGGTCGTGAGGCCAAAGGACAAAAGTCACCGAGATAATGATATACCTAAAAATGGTTCGTTCTATAGAACCCAAAGTAATTTACATTGGTTACCAGTCCAGTTTCAAATCCAGTTTTAATAAGATTCTATTGTTAGCTTATGAGTGTTTTTAATGAGTAAATAGCTGAAGCAGCAAGGTTGTGACTGAATAAAAGCTAAAAAGCTAATAATTCAACCTGATTGTGTTAGGAATATGGATATATTGATATCTAAAATATGACAAATACAGGAAATGTTCAACAACCATGAAAAAATTGATCATTACAATTTTTTTTTTTCTTGTGTGTGTGTGTGTGCGCAGGGGAAACACCTTGAGATATTATTTTGGTGAATGCCACAGTAGAAGATGCCATATAAAGCATGCTGGATATTTTAGTTAAGACACCATTTTGATTTATTTGCTAGGCCACCCATTTCCAAAAGCACCATAGTACTGTTCTGTTAATTTTCAATGGATGCTTGAATGACATTTTGTTCAATTATAGGCCAAGAGCATTAGGTTAAAATAGGACATTTTTGGTAACAAGCTAATTTTTTTTCAGGATAGCTCCAGGAATATGTCTAGAATAACTCTTGTATATCCTCCTTGAGCGTTTTCCGTAATCCAAGATGGCGTCCAAAATGGCCGCCATTTCCTGAATTTCTTATAGCTTTGCAGCTAGATCACCCAAATACAAAATTTAAATGTCTAAATATATGTTTTTTAGCATAAGGAACTCATTCAAATACATGTTGATAAGTTTTGAAACACGCAAGTAGCTCTTTAGCCAATCCCAAAATCCAAAGTGGCGCCCAAAATTGCCGCTACTTCCTGTATTTCTTATAACTGTGCAACTAGATCACCCAAATACAAGATTTAAATGTCTAAATATATGTGTTTTCAGCATAAGGAACTCATTAAAATACATGTTGATAAGTTTTGAAACACACAAGTAGCTATAAAACACTTTAGCCCATCCCAAAATCCAAAATGGCGCCCAAAATTGCCGCCATTTCCTGTATTTCCTATAACAGTGCAACTAGATAACCCAAATACCAAATTTAAATTTCTAAATATATGTTTTCAGCCTAAGGAACTCAACTAAATACTTACTAATACATTTTTTGACACACAAGTAGCAGTAAAACTACCGGTACTTGAGCCCTTTCCAAAATCCAAAATGGCGCCCCAAATGGCCACCATTTCCAATTTTATCTCATTGTATTAAAATAGATACGTTATGAATACAATTAAATGTCTATACTAGAAAAGCACCATTGTAATACATATCATTACAAATAAACCGTTCATTAAATAATTAAATACTTCTTATACATAAAGTATACACACCAACCCACCCACACACACACACATGCACATATATGACTGCTTCCATCAGACTGACAGTGTACAACCGTGAAGAGTACTCAACATGAGATGGAACTGAAAATGGAGACACATTAGTATTATTAATGTTGCAAAGGCAAAAGTCACAAGTTTTCAAACAGGAAATGCACCTCAATAGCACATGCCATGTCATCTCTGCTCATAGACTAGGTCATTTCTGTCGCCAATATTGTTGGAATAGCTGCGTATAATCACCGGAAGTGTGGCTCACGTAAACAGATAGACATCTTGAGCTGAGCAACATGAGCTTTGTCCTTCATAGAGTGGTTTCATAAAAGTGGCCACGCAGTGTGACCAGTACGAGAATTAAAACTCTGCCCTTCATAAATTTAGACCCCTACAATCCGAGTACCATCTACACAGCACTATACTTGCACAGTCACAATGTGAAAAACATAACCTTATGAATATGTGCAGTAACATTTTACCAGCCCTCGTATATCAAGGCAGCAGGGATTGTACCTTCTTCTCAAGACCTAGGAAAAGTAATCGTCTGTTTTGGTTGATTTCACCTCCTCATGTCATATCTCGGCAGCATAATAGTCCACGTACGTCATAGGCGGAAGTATGCTTGCAGAGCTATTGGAGACAGTGTACACCAAAGGGTCTGTCATACATATGCAATCTGGTCATGCATTTCCCCCTTCTTTTCGTGCTCACATTCTTCTTCAGCTGCCCTCCTTGGCTTGTTGATGGGTAAACCTGGCGTCTTAAACAGCATAGATAAGGACCACTTTACAAATCTGTATGATGCACTCCTCAGCCAGGACAAGAAGGTGACTGCTGTACCTGAGAATAGTGTGTCAAACAGTTAAAGTCAGGTCATTTCACTACTCATTGATCGGGCAGCAGGACACGTCCAGTAGGATGGCTGTAGTATATCCGAAATTTATGTGTCTCTTCTGCAATATGTTTCATTCCAGCTGAAAGGACAGGGGACTGGAAGCTCCATCTCAGCTGTGTGAGGGAAATGATCAACATTTCCATGCTGCAGGACATTTTCCCTTGTTCAAATCTGCCAGGTAACAGATGGAAGCTCTAGAGCAAACCATGCCACAAAATGAATACACACAATTCACAGATAAGTGATATATTCTGGGGTGGAAACTTCTCTGATCAGACCCTTGAAAAGTTTCTGATGCGCAGCTGAATACATCCTGAGAAATGACTCATGGACATGGAATCACTGACAGTACATTGGCTAAGTGGGTTCATGCACTTCCTCACTGTATTCCTACCTGTGATGAACTGGAACAGTTCACTGGAGTAAACACTGGTACATCAGAGCAGCATAAAGACATACAGCAAAGTACCAGGTCAAGAGACAATAAAGAAAGATGTATCTTTGTTGGATGGCTGCAGGCACATCACCATTTGCTGTATATGAAACTAATTGCCTGGTCTCCTTGTCAACTGGCATCGTCGCTGGCTCATCTGTTAATTGTGATTAACATGTACTAATTGGCCTAGTAGCGGCATCCGAAATGAATGCATGGTAGAAAGTTTACAGATATATCAAGCTACGCACTCGTAAGGACAAGATGAAGACCATTGGTGCCAAGAGTAAGAGAGTGAAAATCAGGGGACAAAGCACATAAGTCAACCCAACGCTACTGTTCAACAGAACCACATGTGTCCTGAATTACACCACTGAGATGGATTTGTTCTTTGCTTATGAACTTATTCCCACGCACTTTCCCTTTCAAAGGTGGGGTGATGCGGAATCCAACAAAGAGTTCTCTGGGTCTCCTGCTGAATTTGTTCTCCAAGCAATCCAACCTGCCAGAAATGGTCTCTTTGTTTAAGATGGTGGTCACCTGCTGCAACCTTAAGCATTATGGAGCTCATACTTGGTGTTCGATGGATATGGAAGTGCAACTTCCACAAAAGAAGCTGACCAGAGACGAATAGCCCAAAGATGTACCTCTTTATTTGATGATAATATATTATATGCCAACAAGAACAACCCAAAACAGCTTTTCTTGCAAACAGCAACAATAAGATGAGACTTGTACAAACTCTACGTGACAAAATACGTATCACTGCTGTGATAGGATTAAATGTTTTTTCATGTTCGGCATGTTTTGGTCACCGTAGTGACATGAAATGCTAACTACACCATTTTGATCTTACCTTGGATTCAACATAACGGAAGCCTATATCGAAAGCAAATGATAACTACATTTGATCTTACCTTGGATTAAACATAACGGAAGCCCATATGTTCAGCACGTGTCATCACCGCAGGGATAGCGAATTTAAACCACAGCGTTTCGACTCACCTTGGATTTATGGATAATAACTGGAACATTAATCTGAACCTTTAATTACTGGAATACCCATTGGATAATCATTCTGATCATCTTACTCATAAAGCGTTTTATACTTTGGTTTATTTGTTAATAAATAACCTGTTTTAATCTTTAAAATATTTTGATCTTTTGTTAAGTCTTTCTTGTGTCAAGATTTTGTAACAAAATTGGGAGCTTGTCCGGGAAATGAAACAACCAAAACAAGTCAGAACATAACCAAAAATTTGAAAAGGATATTTTTGAAATTGTAGAAACTTGTATTAAGTATTGTGCTGATATTGGAATATTTTTGTATTAACAGTTGTGTTGCTTACGATCAATAATGGCTCCAATTAATGTTGAAGAGTTTTTCAAGAAGACAGATTTGTCCCGTAATGACTTAAAATCACTAAGGAAAGATGACTTGAAAATTGTATGTGATCATTTGAAGATTGAAGTAGCACAGGGCTTGAAAAAGTCGAACATGATTGACTTGCTAGCTAGTCACATGAAACTCAGTGAAGAGATTCCAGCAACTGCTGATGTTTCAAATGATGCTCAAATTCCAACTGTTTCTGGTGAAATTCAGCTCCAGTAAGCAAAATTTGAACTGGAGAAAGAAAGAATGAAATTGGAATTTGAAGAAAAACAAAAACAAAGAGAGATGGAGGAAAAACAAATGGAGTTCCAATTGAAAATGAGAGAAATGGAACTAGCACATTTAGGTGCTAATCCGCCCAAAGAAAAATCTCCCCAAGGCTTTGATGTGACGAAAAATATTCGCCTCGTGCCAAAATTTGATGAAGAGGGAGTAGATGCATTCTTTGTTTCATTTGAAAAGGTGGCTAAGAGGTTGGATTGCCCTACAGAATATTGGACTCTTCTTCTCCAAAGTGCTCTTGTTGGAAAGGCAGCGAAAATCTTTTCATCTCTCCCTGAAGAGCAATCATGTGACTATGCTATTGTTAAAAATTCAATTCTCAATGCATACGAGTTGGTCCCAGAAGCATATAGGCAGAAATTTAGGAACAGGCAACGAAAGCCAGGTGAAACCTATGTTGAATTTGCAAGGGAACAGGAAGTGTTGTTTGACAAGTGGTACAGGTCACTTAAAGTAACCAATGACTTTGCTCATCTAAGGGAAGTTATCCTGTTGGAGGAATTCAAAAAGGGTCTACCTTTTAGTATCAAATCCCACCTTGATGACCAAGGAGTTGCTAGTGTAAGCAAGGCAGCCATGAGAGCTGACGAATTCGAAGTCATGCATAAGGGTAACAGTGAGAGTAAGCCCCATTTCAAAAATTGGAATAAGAAAGGAAAGGGGTTATTTAAATCTCATGGAAAACCTGGTGAGGAAAAGGGTACTAGCAAGGGTAAAGACACTAATGAATCTCAGGTGAGTGCGGGCACAGAACAAACCCCAAAGTCTGCTGGTCGTAGTTCCAAAATCTTTTCTCACTGTCATAAGCAAGGGCATCTGAAAGGGTCCTGCTGGGAATTGATAGGAAAGCCTAAAAGTAAGAAAGACATAGGGTTTGTCAAACATGTGAGTGTTCCATCGAAATCTAATCAAGCTGCTGAGAGTGTCTCTCTTGTGTTCTCCGATAAGGTGCAGAATGTTGATAATTGCTTCAGAAGCTTTTTGCATGAAGGTGAAGTTTCACAGTGTAAGCTTGGTGCGATAGGTAAGCCTATTGTTGTACTTCGTGATACAGGGTCTGCCCGGTCTCTGATGAATCAAAAGGCTCTCCCACCAGAGAGTAAGGAGAGTGCTACAGGGCTGGTTGAAGGTATTAGTTTTACTGAAATGTCAGTCCCTTTACATGAAGTTGAATTGAAGTGTGACCTCGTCAGTGGTCCGGTGACTGTGGGTGTTGTCCCACGTCTACCCATGGAAGGAGTTGATTTTTTGCTGGGTAATGACTTAGCTGGTGACAAAGTTGTTGTGTCTCCAGTTGTTTTAGACAGACCTGTTGAGGTGCCTGAAACGGAGAGGTTAGAGGACTAGTTCCCGGGAATCTTTCCAGATTGTGCGGTTACGAGATCTCAAGCTCGTATAGCTGAGCAAGAAGGTGTTGATGTGGAGGAGAGTGATAACGAAGTCTGGTTAGCTGAAACATTTATGAAGGACATAAATGGGGATATTGTAGGTTCTGGTGCTAATAACGAAGTGTTATATAGCAGATCTTCCCTGGTAGAAGCACAACAAGTGGACCCCGGATTGAAATGCCTATTTCAGAAGGCATGTTCGGAGGCTGAGGCCAAGGTAGTCCCGGAGCGCTACTATGTCAAGAATGACATATTGATGAGGAAGTGGAGACCTTCCCAGAGACCAGCTGATGCAGAGTGGTGTGTTGTTCACCAAATTGTTGTCCCCCCCTGCTACCGCACAGAAATCCTGAAGATGGCGCACGAGTTGCCTATGGCAGGCCATGTAGGTATTCGTAAGACAGAGGATAGGATTACAAGGCATTTTTATTGGCCCAAGATGCACCAGGATGTAGTGCAATTCTGTAAGACATGTCATACATGCCAGATCATTGGGAAGTCACAGCCGAGTATAAAGCCTGCTCCGTTGATACCCATACCTGCATTTGATGAACCTTTCACTCGGATTCTTGTGGATTGTGTTGGACCTTTGCCCAGAACAAGGTCTGGTCACAAATATCTCCTGACAATTATGGACTTGTCTTCCCGATTTCCAGAGGCAATACCATTGAGAAGTATCACAGCCAAGACTGTTGTACAGGCCTTAGTGCAGTTTTTCACAAGGTATGGTCTGCCCAAGGAAGTTCAGTCGGACCAAGGGTCCAATTTTATGTCGGGTGTATTTCAGCAAGTAATGCATGAGCTGGGGACAAAGCAGTTCAAGTCAACCGCTTATCATCCACAGTCTCAGGGTGCGTTAGAGCGCTATCACCAGACCCTGAAGACTATGCTTAGGGCATATTGTGAAGAGTATCCTGATGACTGGGATAAAGGGATTCCCTTCTTGTTGTTTGCGACCAGGGATTCACCGAATGAGTCGACAGGTTTCAGCCCATTTGATTTGGTCTACGGTCATGAGGTGAGGGGTCCCCTAAAGCTTGTAAATGAGAGATTTTTGGCCGAAGATGACGAAGTGAACCTACTTGACTATGTGTCAAGGGTGCTTGTGAGGTCGCGAAGGAACACTTGAAAATCTCACAGGGTAAAATGAAGGCACAAGCAGACAAAAATGCAAAAGAGCGCAGCTTCAAGCCTGGAGATAAGGTGCTAGTGTTACTACCCTTGCAAGGTGAACCCTTGAAAGCTAGGTTCAGTGGTCCGTATCTTGTCAAAAAGAAATTGAATGATGTGAACTATGTGATCAGTACCCCTGATCGAAGAAAGAGTCAAAGAGTATGTCATGTAAACATGCTGAAAGAGTATTTTGATCGTGAAGCTAGTCAGCCAGTAGGAATGTCACAGGCTAATGTTGTACAAGAGGTAGATGTAGAAAAGGAAAGTGAAAACACAGACAGTGACCTATCTTCCACAGAGGGGTCTAGGAATGAACCATGTGGGGTGAAATTATCTAACTCAGAAGTGATTGATAATTTGAATGACATATTGAAGCATCTGCCTGTGAGTCAAAGAAATGATATATGTGGCCTGTTGAAAGAATATCCAAATGTGTGTAAAGACAAACCAGGTTGTACTCCATTGACAATACATGATGTAGAAGTAGGTGATGTGAAACCAATCAAACAGCATCCTTATCGGCTTAATCCAAGCAAATTGGAAAAAGTCAATGAGGAAATCCAGTATATGTTAGACAATGACATAATTGAACCAAGTCAGAGCAGTTGGAGTTCCCATATTGTAATGGTCCCAAAGCCAGACGGCTCTCAGAGATTTTGCATAGATTACCGAAAGGTGAATGCTGTCACAAAGACCGACTCGTATCCTATTCCTAGATTGGAAGATTGTATTGACAAAGTAGGGAACGCTGAATATGTCACAAAGATAGACTTGCTAAAGGGATATTGGCAAGTGCCACTGACCGACCGAGCTAAAGAGATATCTGCCTTTGTCACACCTGGGGGCTTGTATCAGTGTAAAGTAATGCCCTTTGGGATGAAGAATGCCCCCGCAACATTTCAAAGATTGACAAATCAGATGATAGCTGGGCTTGACAACTGTGTTGTGTATATCGATGATATCTTGGTATACAGTGACACTTGGGACGATCACATTGATCATCTAAGAGCACTGTTTGACCGGCTTGACAAGGCAAACCTAGTCGTGAATTTGGCAAAGAGTGAATTTGGCAAGGCAAAGGTCACTTATCTCGGTCATGTAGTTGGTCAAGGGCACGTGCTACCAAGAGAAGCAAAGATCCAAGCAATCTTGGAGTTCCCTGTCCCTAAAACCAAGAAAGAGTTACTTAGGTTTCTAGGTATGAGTGGCTTCTATAGGAAGTTTGTTGAAAACTACAGCACTGTAGTAAGTCCATTAACAAACTTGCTGAAGGCAAAGGTCAAATTCATCTGGTCCGACGAATGCCAGAGATCATTTGAGAAGTTGAAGGCAATCTTGGTGAGCGAACCAGTTCTGGCAGCTCCGAACTTCACAAAGCCGTTTTACATGGCTATTGATGCAAGTGATGTTGGAGTAGGAGCGGTGTTGCTCCAGAAAAACAGAGAAGGCATAGAAAAACCTGTATGCTACTTCTCAAAGAAGCTCAACCAGTATCAGAAAAAGTACTCAACCATTGAAAAAGAGGCCCTGAGTCTCGTTCTTGCCCTTCAGCAGTTTGAAGTGTACTTGACTAGCAGTGATGGTGACATAACAATCTACACAGATCACAACCCTCTTGTGTTCCTAGAAAAGTTCAAAACCAAGAATCAAAGGCTGTACCGCTGGAGCCTCATGCTCCAAGCCTTCCCATTGAAAATTGTACACATCAAAGGGAAAAATAACGTCATTGCTGACGCTCTTTCAAGAGTGTAAAAGTTTTGCATAAAGTTTGATGTATTTTGTGTATATGTTTCCATATGATTTGTATTAATGCCTTTGTACAAGATGAAAGGCTGATTTTAAGGTGTTTCAATCTCAAAGAAACCTTTACTACGGTAAAGCTTTCTTTCTCTGGTAGGGGAGGTGTGATAGGATTAAATGTTTTTTCATGTTCGGCATGTTTTGGTCACCTTAGTGACATGAAATGCTAACTACACCATTTGATCTTGCCTTGGATTCAACATAACGGAAGCCTATATCAAAAGCAAATGCCAACTACATTTGATCTTACCTTGGATTAAACATAACGGAAGCCCATATGATCAGCATGTGTCATCACCGCAGGGATAGCGAATTTAAACCACAGCGTTTCGACTCACCTTGGATTTATGGATAATAACTGGAACATTAATCTGAACCTTTAATT
>BEXV01001137.1:22068-48604 GCA_003118195.1 Hemicentrotus pulcherrimus | reverse complement strand
CTTAAAACGATACTATCGATAAAATACATATTCATGAGGCTCTTATCCAATCAGAAAGCCGCCTCGGGTGCTTATTTTGTCTTCAAATGATCCAAAAGAGGCGGAGCCTAATCCCATTGCTGTAATGGTTTCCGCGCGTGCTGCTTTCCGTCTAGTAATTATATTTAAACGTCTTTGGTTTGTACACATGTTTTAAGTGTTACAAGAGATTCAGCAGATTGGCGCAACTCTTTACCCACCATCGCTATATTCATAACATGCACATCAATGAAAATAGTCTGTCTTTTGCGCATTCGACGAATAGTGTGTATAGACCTTATAAAAGACACATGCAATCTCAGCATCCAGACATTCTGGTTGCACTCGATCAAATTCAAAATGTTGCTGTTAATGTCCAGGATGAAAATGAAGATATTGATTTGGAACTTAATAGTGTTGATTCTGATAAACCAGATGAATTTAATGAATCAAACAGTGACCCAGATGAAATTGATGTCAACGATTTAACATTTGAATTAGCAGCCTTTATTGCAAACATGAAAAAGAGGGGGAGTATCATCATCTGGCATACAAGATATGACACGTCATATACAAGACATGGTTTCTAAGCATATCGGTCATATGCAACAAACTATATCAACACTACGGGACAAGTTTGTTAATGGATGACTTTTCATTTGAAGAAGCAAGACAATCTTGTACCTTAATTGGGAAGCCATTTTGAGACCTAAAATCCAACTGTAAACAAGAGAAGTATCTGATCAAAAAGGGAGCACTTATACTACCAGGTAACAAAGTGTTGGGTTATCAATTTACCGGTAAATCCAAATTAAATAAGTCAGGGAGAATGGTTCAGGTATGCAAAAATGTAAATTTCCAGTATATTTCGTTGTCAGACTTGATAAAAGTTTATCTGCAGCAACCAAGGATGAAGAAGGCAATTTTATCATACAAGAAAGATGAAGGAGAAATTATTTTGGAGTCATATAGAGATGGCCAGTTTTTTCCAGAAACATTTGAAGAAAATGAAGGAACACCTGTATTTCCTATCCTTGTCAGAGCAGTGATACAAAAGAAACAAACCCAATCAGGGAAGAAGAGAAAAAAACACGATGAAACACCGCTAAACGAAATACAAAGTTTTGGGAAATTTTGAAAATTGGGTGGATAGTGAATCTTTACAGTTGTGATATATTTGAATGCCCCTGTGGATGTATTATAAGCACTAAAAAAATTAGCCCCTAAAACACTTTTGTTTCTGAGAAAAATTCAATATAAAAATTTAAAGGTGCTCCCGGTAAATTTTGATAAATTTCAAATAGCGCCTATGACCTTTCAATGGTAGCTGCGACAATGAAAATCTCAAAATATGTAATTTCCAAATGGGAATAGCTAATCGGTTGATTTTAGTCACGAAACATTGTTTCATAGATAAATTAATATCTTGACCTTGAGAGGGAGCTATACAACATAAGAAGTTTATAATTTACGATTTCATAACTTTTCATAACAATTTCATGACTCGATTTCAACCGCGACAACGATCAATGAATATTGTAGGAAAGCATACACTTCCAATATGTTAATTTGGATTGACCCCATACCAAAACTTTGTAATACCTTTAAGGGTATTAAAATTGGGGATGTTAGACAAATTTCCTTACTATCTCACATGTAGTATTACAGTAGAACAAAATTATTATAGTCCTAACAAGAAATTTACAAATACTAGCATGTAGCAAGTTTTGACTAACTCTTGATTTTTGTTGGTTCTTAAAACCCAATACATGACCAATGCGCGCGCGTTAAAGTGTGGATTTCATGAACCGTTAATTATTTTTGACTATTATTAAGCAGTGGAAATTAATTTGATCAAAAAGTACTTATGAAATGTAAAATGCAAATGCCATGCTCACCACATGCTAAGACAAAAGTAAATAAGAAAATGAAAATATATTAAAACCCCAAGATATCACCTTCAATAGCTTGCATTAATCTCTCTTTTTGTTTCATTAACGCTTAGAGTAGATTACATTCATTCATTGAGTTCAAGGTTGTGAGCCATATTAGCCAAGCTAGCTTTGAGTACCATGTCATAACCAAGTGGGATGAAATGCTGCACATGCCATGCAGGCAGGACTGCAAACATCAGGCTGCTGTTGTCAAGCACCACTGTGTCACATCCATGAACTTTGTACCCCTGCCGACCGACATGGCCACCAAAATCCTGGTATACAGAATTGCTACAACAATTCATCAAACATAAGTTGTTACTAATTACTTGTAACTGAATTCATAAAAAGAAACTTTAAAAAACTGCAGCTGTTTTCCATTGATTATTACTTTATTTGCTTCTGATATGCCAAACTTTTGCAGCAAACCCTGTAGAATGGTTGTGTAATTGGGATGACCAACTAAATAAATGGGGTCATATCACACCACCTCAACACTTAGAGCCAACCAGCTAGACATATACAAAAAGTTTGACATCCACAAGTCATACAGAGCATATGAGCTTGATGCTAAATAAAACATACAAGCTTTGAGATTGGCACTATATAATTGTGTTCAACATCGAGCTAGACATTGTGTCAATTGGGCCCACCAAGTGAAGGCCTTTTCCAACTGTCAAGTTCGTGGACTTGTGAGTTATGACTCGATCATGGGTAATAGCTTGACGCTTGAGGTGTAGGACTCATTGGCCTTTAATTCTATATAGGACAGGTTGGCTGTAGAACTCAAGGAATTTTGTGTTCTGGTGAATTACTTAAATAAATTGTAAACTTATTACATTTGTTTCCTTTGGGAACATATTTGAAGCTTTTCTGTCCTTTTTTGAGAACTTATCTTAGATTTCGTCACGACCTCGGCCACTCCGAAACCTGCAAAGTTAGTTAACAGAAGCAAGGACCCTGATCAGGAACATCCGGGGCTGATTCACACCATGGGTCCAAGTACCATGTGACAGCCTCAAACGTACACCGCCTTATGAACTCAGAGTTCTGTGGGAGATGAGAAGAAAGTGACTTAGAAATCGAGTACAAGCAAAAAGATCCAAGGAAATATCACTGCCTGCCACGGTGTGTTGATTCACATTATTGCAGGGCAAATACAAAGTGCTGTTACTTGTCGGCAGATCTGATCATGCAAGAACAGAATGTTTCCCATGTTTGACAAGGAGAGCCATGGTCTTGCTTCATACTCTCTGTACATCAGAGTCATGAGAGAAAACAAGCTCAAAATCCACAGGCCAAAGAAGGATAAGTGTGGAATTTGTGAAACATATCGCAATTCGTTCGAAGAACAGAAATGTCAAATGAACACAAAATATCAAAAACATAGAATGGAGGTTGCTGCAGTGAGAGCTAGCTGCTCAAAGGTCTAAGTAAACAGCAAGCACTCGTTGATGAAAAACATAGTGCTGCTGTATTTGGCCCTCAGCAGAAAATCTATCCGATCTCTGTAAGCTAGAGTCCAGCCGCGGAGTGATTTTCTATAAACGTAGGCTGATATTTCACAATATATGAATTAGTTTCTCACGACGGCTATTGCTGTCTCTCCAATGCAACTATCACCAGACATGGTGCTTGTGAGGTGTCAAGAAAAGAATGTGTAGACCAGTTTTCTGATGGCTGTACATTCGATCTTGCCAGCTATACTTCATGGGTTTCTTTCTAAGTTGTGCAATGTGAAAAAAATCCCTCTGCATTTCTTTGAGACGAACCACGGGCAAAAGGAAGCGGATAGTATGCATTTTGTGATAGAACAAATTGAATCACGTAAGGAAGAGATCTTTCACCTTTGTGAGCTGTACACTCTGTTATATCCCGATATGTAAAAAAGACTAATAAAGCCTGCGCACAAGACAAGTGCGTCATTCATGCCAAGATGGCGATTTGCAAGTAAAACTATCGTCTTCAGAGTTGTCTTATTAACTGTGTTTTGTCCATCCAAACACAACATGGTTGCAGCGATATACGAACTAAAATGCCATAGAACTATCGAACTGTGACACTGTGATGTCAATCCAGAGAGAAATGTGACTTTTCTGAGGAAATTTGCCGGTGGACGGTGAGGTGAAATTTTGGTACGTCAAATTACATCAGTCACAATACATGCATGCACGGCGCAGTGGAGTGTGTGAGTAGCCAGTGGGTATGTCATTCGAGCTGTTAAGACTGTATTGCTGAAAAACGTAAATCCAGAGTAAGTCTAAGTAAAATGGCAGCAATGAATACGCCAATCTCTGCTCCTTGTATGAATTGGGAAGCAGATGATATTGTCAATGCCTTTGCCAAGTTCAAACAGAAATGTGAGCTGATGTACAACAGCGTACTGAAAGGTGCTAGTGAGAGTGAAAGAGCTAGCTATCTGCTCCTTTGGACAGGAGAGAAAGGCCTTGAGATGTACAATAGTTGGTCATTCAACAACGAGGGGGATAGATTAGTAACTAAAGTCCTCCTGGAGAAATTTGAACAGCATCTCGAGCCAAAGACCCATCATCGTATACACCGATACACTTTCCAAGGATTGGTGCAAGCTAGCGATGAAAGTGTGGATGACTTCCTGACAAAACTGAAAAATGTGGCATCAAAGTGCAAATTCAGAGATGCACAAGAGCAGAACGACAGGGTACTGGACCAATTCATATGGGGCACATCCCACAAAGAAGTGCAGAAAGCTCTAATTGGGAAGGATGAGAAGTTATCGCTGCAACAAGCAGTAGACATCGCCCGAGGCCACGAAGCCACAAGCCGGCAAATGACTCTCATGTCCCAGGCCACAGGGCGTAAGATAGATGCAGTGCATACCAGCCGACCTAAACCCCGGAATATCAAGAAAGATAATAATAAGAAACAGCTCGATTCAAGTGTATCACTATCATTTCATGTTGAGTTTTGTGATAGTTGATTATTTAATATTTTTGTATGTTTTTATTGCAAGTATGCAGTTTGGCCATGCAAGGGCAGTTTTAGCACATTATACAGTTATATGCATGTACATGAAAACAAAATAATTGAGAACTGGTTAACTTGTTCCCAAGACTTACTAACTCGTTTCCTCGACGTGAATACGCGCAGCAGTCACATTTTTTTAAAAAGTCTGTGTACATGAGACATCGACGTAGGCCTATACCGGTGCCATCTGCATAGCGTAGCCTTTCAGCCAGTAAAATGTAGTTCATGGTAAGTTCACAATGATATTCTAGTTAGTAAATTCACTTATTGTATATTATGTGTGTTTTGTCGTCATTTTTGCAAATATATGGTATCGCGTGTTTGCAGAAAGGAGAGATTGCTTCAGCCACTCTAGAGTTGAGCAAGGTAGAAGAAGAGATCGCGAAGAGGAACAAGCTCATCCGCATTGCCGACAAATCAGAGGATGGGTGGAAGGCCGTCGATGAATAACTGTACGTAGAGCTAGCCAGTGACTCCGACGATGAAAAGAAGATCAGAGCCGCTGAAATCAGAGCAGCTTCGAAGCGGAGGAGGACGAGAGTGTCCAGAGAGAAGATGCAGTACCAGACGGTTAGGCGACCGATGGCTCCCGAGTCTCACCCTAATCCTGAGTCTGGTTCTTTTCGCCGCTATTTACCACAGTCTAGACCGCAGCTTGGCCAAGCTGGTGGCAGGTTCCGACAGCAGAGAGGCACAGATTTGTGCTTTGCCTGTGGCAAGCTGGGCCACTGGCGCAGACTTTAAAGACTTTAAAAGACTTTACTCCATTTTGTTAACAATCAGCCATAGACGAAAAGACGAAAGTACATGGCTGATTGTTAAGGAAATGGAGTTAATTCTTTTGTTGATTCTGTTTGGTATGATAAGCTACCAGAAAATGTTTATACCGTCCCAACAAAGAATAGGATTGAAGACCTTGCATATAAGCATGACACTGACGCCGAGCCTTCTTATTTCGATGTCAACTAGCAACCGGATCAAGAAGTACCAAGAAGGGAATCGCCAGCGCCTCTTCTTTGAGCTACCTGATGTTGTCAACGAAGGCAACTCTATGTTCAAGCACATAGAGGGCCGACTCCTGAGCCAAAAACATAAAGTGGTCTGCCATCCAAACCAAGGGGCAAAGGTGGCTGCTATCTCCTTACTGCCCCTCCTATCATATATGATACATGAACTTTGCATGACCCTTTTCCTGAAAACCCATGGGTATACCCACAAATGCCCATTGTATCATATCAGCTACATCTCAACAATTGGTGTTGCCATCTAGGCCCAGATTTGGACAGTCACTTGGTTTCCCTCATAGTCATTCATGTTGGGCCTTTTCTGTGACCGATCATCGTGAAAACACCGTGTTGGATTCGTCCTTATTTGCGTACTTCCAGGCGAGATATTTCATTATTTGCTCTAGTTTAGAAACAAATATAATCTGATAAATGCAGGGCTGCCAACTCTCACGCAATTCACCCAATTCTCACTCTCTCACGCTGATCATAGGAATTCTCATGCTGAACGCCGAAAATAGAAAGTGTCTATTATATCGGATATTCAATATCCCTGCCGAAAGTTTCAACATTTTTTTAACCACACATGTGCAAAGCTAAACCATCAATGCAAATTAGTTTCTGTTTGCTGCGCAAAGACAAGATAGTGAATTGCGATTGGCTTATCCTGCGTGTGCGAGTGACGTGAAGCGGGGTTTTTGTGCGAGACACGACAAGCGAGTGCCGATGCCATGGACTGTCATCGCTGTAAATCGTGCCCGGCCCCCAGCCCGGCCTGGCCCGGGTGGCTCAGTGTTTGTGATCGGATAATGACCCTGGGCCGTCCTCTTTAGCCCTCTACGACCAGATCAGCCATATGGTACAGTACTTCAGGCTTCAGCCGGTACAGGTGAGTTTAAACTCTTGTCTTGAAATATTGAAATTCATGGTTTCGATCGTTTATACGAGAGTAAGAATGATTTTGGAAGGGTGCTTGTATATAACTGATATGGCAGTTATATTAACTATGTTCTGTGTATTCTATTGAGAACGAAATTTTGATTTAATTTTTTTTCTTCAAAAAGAGTGTGTTGAGAGTGTGACTGTGTCGGTGACCGCGACGCTCCCAGACCTAACTTAGATCGACGACTTGCGATCTGCGTTAGATGTTAAAGTATTTTATTTATCTGTGTGCACGTTGGGGTGTATTCAAGAGCCTATAATTTTGTAAATTGGTATCTTAAACTCAATTCTAGTGCATAATTGACAAGTAGAAAATTTTGTGGTAGGCCATAACTTGTTAGGTCTTCTTCACAGATGGGAGGCTGGGGGTCATTCCACACACAAAAAACACAAAAAATCCAAAACCAATTAAAAAAAAAAGGAAAAAGAATGAGAAAAAGAAAGAAAAGGAAAGGAAAAAGGGTGAGGTAATTAAGAATTAAGAAGTCATTTTCTGAATTTTATATAAAAATCTAGACTAACACAAAATTAAATTAAAATTTTCTCAATTTTGTTCACAAGAATACACATAAAAACTTAGAAGGCAGCAAAAGATTTATAAGTACACATTATTACAAAACATCTATCAAGACTTATATTTCTTTGTATGATTGTTGTAGCGTAATGTAGTTTAATTCAATAGTAAGACACCATGTAATGATGTGTAATGTTATCTAATTTCATGTGATATTAAGTAGAATGCAATGCAATATTAATGTATAGTATAATGTAGCACAATATTTAGTATAATGTAGAATAATATTGAATTATTCGTTCAATTTTTTATGTAATAAATAATTCATTTGTAAAGCGCATAGAGATCATGAATATAATGCGCTAATATAAGTACTATATTATTATTATTATTATTATTATTGTTGTTGTATATATTGAGATTAATTTTATATTATAATCCACAGATGCATTTGTACATCCAGAAGCTTATGAGCGAGTTCATGAAACCTGAGAAAATCAAGGACGTCAGGGTGTCAGACATCCAGTACAAAGCAGAGGAGAACCAGCTGCCTGGTATGTACCTTGTTTTCTGTCATGATGTACACTTACAATCATACAAACATGCACATAAATGGCTAACCTTCTAAACTGAACATGACTGTTATTTCATCACAATGAAGGACCATTGCAATTCTAACTGAGATACATTGAAATTAAATGATCATTGTAACACAAAATAAATATTTTGTATAATGTGCGTGGAATTATTCAATTGCAAATAGTGCTAAATAAAAGTCAATTGCTTACTTATTGTCAATGCAGACAGCAAGCTCACTATTTCACCTATTTGAATCTTGCCTTATGTATTTGTGGAATCAGGGTTGGTAGTATGCACCAGATTGCACCATTTTAATTGCAAAATTGTAAAAGTTCCCTACCATGGAAGGGAGGACATCACCTTCCACACCATCCCCCCCCCCCTTGCACGCTTCGAGCTCTAGGGCTTGGTCGCCTTGCTCCCTCGCAATGTCTCACTCCAAACTCTTTCCAAAGGTTGGCAGCCCTGTAAATGTATGTGAACATTTTTGGTCAATAAATGTGAAATGGAGGAGCTAGTGGCATGGTACACGATTTTGATGTGTACCAGGGGGCCACAGGCAACGTCAACAGGAGATCACCGTTTGGAGATGCGGGAGGAGTGGTCCTAAAACTGACAGAAACATTGCCGAAGAATAGATGTCACAAGGTGTTTGCAGACTTTTTCTCATCTGTACCCCTTGCTGGCAAGCTGCATGACCAGGGGCATCAGTATTTGGGAACCGTGCGTGCTAACAGGCTAAAGGATTGCAGACTAATGGACGGTAAAGAACTTAAGAAACATGGGAGAGGAGCAACAGACCATCGAGTTGAGGATAGGATGGGTGTCGTCGCCATCGCCATCAAGTGGTATGACAACAAGCCTGTCACACTCCTCTCAACGTTTGTTGGGGTTGATCCGACTGACAGCGTTCGACATTGGGACAAAGCAAAAAATGAGCATGTCCAAGTATCAAGACCAAGCATAGTAAAGGAATATAACAAGTTCATGGGAGGTGTAGATCTCCATGATTCTCTCACTGCTCTGTACAAGTACCCAGTCAGGTTCAAGAGGTGGTACATTTACATCTGGTACCATATCCTCACAATGGTTGTAGTGAATGCCTGGCTGCTATATCTCAGGCACTGTGGTCAGCTTGGTTGCTCACAATTGCCACTACGCAAATTTCAGGCATCTGCAGCACACTGCCTTACCTCAGCAGGAAAGTGTGCGAGGGGGTGACCAAGCAACACAGCCACTCTGCCATCTCCAGCACCAGTGAAACGGAAGAAGGGTCCGGCTAATGACATTTGGAAGGATGGTGTAGATCATTTGCCCCTATGGGTAGGAAAGCGCCAAAGGTGCAAGCACTGTCAGGGAGGATTCCTCTCCTTTGTGCAGTACACCAAGTGTGATGTGCATCTCTGCCTAAATTAAGACAGAAACTGCTTTGCAGCATATCACACCCCAAATAACTTTCCCAAACTTATCATCTGAACACATATATGGGATTTCTTTTCATGAAGCTATGTCCTTACATTTGTAGGTCACTAGCATCTCTCAAACTAATTCAGATGTTTACATTTACAACACATTATTTGTGTCAATAATCAAAGCCTAACTATTGACTAGCCAAATTTGCCTTCATGAATAATATTATGTGCAGAAAGAAATATTATGGGCAGCCGGACCATTCTTCTGATTCACTAATCCCAGCAAAATTGCTGAAAATGCATGTTTATAAGAAGAACAAAAAATTGATTGTGTATGTTTTCTCACAAACAAAATTCAGATGTTTACATTTACAACTCATTATTTGAGTCAATAATCAAAGCCTAACTATTGACTTGCCAAATTTGCCTTGATGAATATGTGCAGAAAGAAAAAAACAACAAAAACAGAACATGTTTTATTTCAATCCACTTTTCATATCAGTGGTATATTTTCAAGCTTTTATATAGTAAAAGGAAAATCAATAAGCAAAAGAGATTTTTAAAAAAAATATGTTCCACTGTATGTATGATGAAAAATTACAGGAAATGCATGTTCATGTATGAGATTGAGAAGAAATGTGATTATGTATACATGCTTTCTTACAAGCATAAGTCAAATATTTACATCAATGGTTGTCTTGGCTTGTGCCAATAACAACCCTATTTAGTTGCCAAATTTGCCTTGATAAATAATGTTATTTGCCAAAGACCAACATTTCTTTAGCCACTTTTCTCATGAAAATTATATTGTATCTTTCATTCATTTCATACATAAAAACACAAACAAGGCTGATGAAAATTTTGTATTTAGACAAAGAGTTTTTGTTAAACCCATTTTATTTGTCATTTAGAATGTGTTCTTTTGGAGTTTATTATTGTCAGACATTTGAATTGTTTTGGAGTGGAGTGGAGTGGTGTGTGTGTCTTGGGAGAGAGGGATGGTGATGGGGGGGATGTGTGTGTGTGATGTGGGTGTGCGTATGTGTGTATGTGTTTGTGCGTGCATATATGAACATGTTTACAGTATCTTTGTTTCTTTATAATGAATGTGAAAATTTGTACATGTCTGTAGTCTGAATTTGTCATTTTTGTGGGCCACGAATACCCATTGTATCATATATGATACATATGATTACCAGTATGCAAATTAGGGGGCGTATCCAACAATCTTTTTATAGTTTTTCAATATTGATAATTAAACGACTTTGTCCTACCATTTTCAGAATTTTCTGATCACTAAAAGGGGTACTGGGCAGTACAGGGTTAAGTTAAGAATGCTACTGAGGAAGTAAAGACGAAGGGATACATCTTTCTACATGTCGGGACAAACGACTTGTTGAAGGCTAAGGGTAAAGGGTGTGAAGTTTACTTGTCTAGTATTATACAATGCCGGTTGGAATCAGTTTTTCCAGACTACGAAATGTAGCTAGCTCGATCACAATAGCCGGTTTTGCCCCTATCTTTCCTCGCGCAGCAGGAGTAGCTCCAAACAGTTTAGAATGCAAATGCATTAACACCTCAACATGAAATGTATAGTTACCCAACTTTAATGCATGACACAAGTGTAGAAGAAGATATCTCGACAAAATTTCTCCAGATCATTTACCAAGAAAGATGGAATTTACTTCTCTGCATGATCAGGGGTACATGTAGCTTGGAGTAAATTCATTGAAATTAAGGAACGCATGTGTCATGCACACAAACAACCATGTCAATGATGCCCTTCATTAATAAAAATGGCAACAGCATTTCAAGAACGAGGAATTGTGGGACTTTCTGAGTTGTACCATATGACAACAGAGACAACTTATAGAAGTGACAAAGCCTTGAAGAAGGTAATGCAAATACCAATTGTTGCATTTTTTAGCCGGTAGTACAAAGAAACGTCTGTTTGTGACAGAATATATGCAAAATTTTGACTACACAAAGATCATTCGCCACCTCAACCTTATGCCTCCTAAATCTTTCGTGAATTTTCTCTAAAGAGATGAGGAAGATTTGTTCACTGGCAACAAGTGAGAAGGACAGAGGCCTCATTAAGTATGTAGCAATAAAGTTGCAGAACTTAACCACTAAACAAAGCAGGAAGATGATGGGAATCAATGATCCCAAGGCACTCGTCACTAGCACCTTGCATGCCATCAATCAGCAACAAGTAATCTGTGACTCATTATGGAATCTGGCAGCAGCTCAAGCAGAAGCTGAGCAAAAGGCCATGGTAGGAAACACTGCTGATGATAACGATTCAGACCACGATTCAGACCAAGGCCTTTCAAATTCAGACAGTGAGTCAGACGTCGACCAATCCGCTACACATGCTCAGATTGAAACCGATTCAGGATCTGATAATCCAGAAGATTACCTGAGCATTAAAGACACAAATTGTGATGAGGCTAGACAGAAGGTGAAAAAACTGTCAAGAATGATCTACCGAAGGACAGAAAAAATGATTGCCAAGAAAATTTCATAAGAACGTTTGCTCAAGCGAGCATTACCCAAGCCGAAGCGTGTGTCCAGAATACTTAAAAAGTATCCGGACATTGGAAAAGTCATTGAGAAATATGTACACTACAACTTGGTAGGAGCTGATGCATGGAGGAGAACAGGAGTGTTAATTAACATTTGACGGGAATTTGAATAGAGGGAGGAGGGTCACATACGCAAGGATCTGCGAGTGTCTTCAACAACATTTCCTCTTGCAGTATCCAGGAAAACTACTACCTGAAAGTGTGGCTGAAGCTCTAGAGGAGGATGAAGGCCATCCAAGTGTTTTTCGGTATTTTTTCTCATTCAAGGGAAAAACCAGCTGGTGAGTCACTCTTGGAAATTAACTTCCATACAAACAAGAATGATATTTTCTTGCCCTATGCCTTAGGCAAGTGTTGACTATAGAAAAGAAAGAGTGAAGACGAAGGATGCTTAACTTTCTCCAGTATTACTAGCATAAAGCCTTGTTACCAAATGGGACACAGAAGTGTTTATTTTTTTTGCCAGGTTTATTCTGACTGCATGAAAAATGTGCTTTTGAAGGATAAGTCCTCCCTTAGAAAATTCACCTTTATGAAAAATTAGAAAAATCAGACGAACAGACACTTAAAAATCAATACAAATAGTTACATTTTATGCAAATTAGCATTCTGTCACATGTTTCTGCCATGTTTTATGACATAGGACATGAAGTTTTTCACATGTTATTGTTTCAAAAATCCTTTTTTTTTTACCTCCTTTTTTAAAAGAATAAGATATATAAAATAACAAAAGTAGGCATTTTCTAGGGCAGAATGGAATTGCCCATAACTGTAGTAACAATCCTGCCAAGTTATTCTGCTTGAACCTTCTTCGTTAAAAAATTATGCTATTTTGATTAGGGGGGGGGGACTTACTTTTTTTGTTGGGATTAGAATGACCCATGTACAAACATCTTACAAATTTGTTTTCCCCTCACTGGAAACCTCACTTCTATTTTCACTTTGAATTTTATAGATCCGTGGAGACTAATGATATGTCCTCCTTTTTCAGTTATGATGCCACAGAGGAAACAGAAAAGGGGCCTTCTTATGGAAGACTTGTAAATCATGGGGAGCCACATGAGCGCAACTGTAACATGAAGGTTATTTCTGTGGAAGATGTACCGTACTTGTGCCTTTTTGCCTCAGAGACCATAAGAGTTGGCAGTGAGCTACTTTATGATTATGGTTTACCAGATGCAAAGCTGCCATGGAAACATATGGTGAGTAGTTAAAGGGGACTTTTTTATTTTGTTTTGTTTTGGGTTGTTTTAAAGGAATACTCTTCATGGCAATGTAAACATAATTATTATGCCTACGCTCACAGAAGGTGATGCCGGAGGCATTATGTTTTTGGGTGTTTCGTCCATACATCTGTACGTCCAAAGTCCGTCCTGTTTTCGTTGTGATAACTTAAGAACTGTTAGATGTATTGATTTTAATGTTGGGTCATATGGGACAATGATCTAATTAAATTGTGGTCATGAGGTCAAGGGTCAAAGATCACAGAGGTCTTTATACATGAAAATAACTTGTTGCGATAACTTGAAAATGGTATGACATAGAAATTTTAAACATAGATTATGTATGGCACTGGGAGGCAGACTGATCTGATCAGATTTGGGGTCATTAGGTCGAAGGCCACGGAGGTCATTGTTTACATGAAAATGGCACATTCACACGATTACTCAAGTACAATTTGACATATCAACTTTAATCGGAGATCATGTATATAAATGGAAGGCACATTTAAGGGAAGTAGGTTTTGGGGTCATTAGGTCAAAAGTCAAAGGTCATGTGGTCATTGTGTAAATGAAAATCGCTTGTTCTTGCGATAACTCGAGAATGGTTTAACATATCAACTTAGAAGTGAGATTATGTATGCACATACAAAGGGCAATAATCTGATAAGAATGGGGGTCATGAGGTCACAGATCAAAGGCAACAGAGATTGAATGCATGAAACTAGCCCCTGGTTCTTGGAATAACAGATAAACCATTTGACCTATAGTAGTATAGGAGAGGTCATTATTTGACAATTTCTTCAATAAGGCATGTAACATACTTCTGATTGCACGCAGCAGTTGAGTATCCATCTAGTTGTACAAAATGTACTGCATAATGAAAGTAACTAATAACTTGCTGCACAGCTGCAGGACAAATTTAAGAGAAAAACACAGATTTTTAAAAAGGTAAATTTAAGAACTGAGATAAAACATAAAAAATAGTGAGAGAGAAATGATAAACTCTTATAGATTAGTGAGAGTTGCACCTGTACTTCCTAATAAATTTCATGTGATTTGTGCAAAAAAAAAAAGTATTTGCCCTATTTTAGATGAATTTTTTTTCAACCTGACAGGGTGAATTAACTTCCACTTCCTAACAAACATTTTTGTAAATGCATTATAACTTGGGTACAGTCAATAAAATTCTGGTTTGAGTGAAAATTGGTTTCATGTGATTATTTATTTTTATTATAATTATTATTATTGTTATTATTCATTTATTTATTTATTTATTTATTTCTCACCAGGAGCAGCCCCCGTCTCCATCTAGCAGCCCACTTGATACTTCTCACCAGGAGCAGCCCCCGTCTCCATCTAGCAGCCCACTTGATACTTCTCACCAGGAGCAGCCCCCGTCTCCATCTAGCAGCCCGCTTGATACTTCTCACCAGGAGCAGCCCCCGTCTCCATCTAGCAGCCCGCTTGATACTTCTCACCAGGAGCAGCCCCTGTCTCCATCTAGCAGCCCACTTGATACCTTGTCTCAAATTGTCCCTGAATCACATTACTTGCAGATGCCAAATGTCAGTGGGAAATCTGGACATAAAATAACAGCTCGGTTTTCAAAACTAGACTGTTTAAATGAAGTTGACAGCTTCTCTGATTCAAGCGATAATTCTGTTTTAGACCCCACTTATGAATATGATCTTGAAAGTGAAAGTGAATCTCATGATTCTCTGCCTGAATGCATAGAAACTTCATCTGTCAATGAGGATGTGGCCTCTGGAGCCGAGTCCAATAAAGCTGAAAGTGTAATATTTGAACTACCACAGAAGAAAGCCAAGAGAAATTATTCAAAGCCATCAAGAGTTTGCCCGTTCTGTCACAAGAGCTGTGGAGAGAAACTAACCAGACACATAACACAAGTGCACAAACATGAGATAAGTGTGAAAGATGCTTTGAAGCTCCCAAAAAAGGAAAGAAATGTGGCCATGTCTGTATTCAAGAAACAGGGAATTCTCTATGCCAACCAAAATCAAATAAAAAAAAAGGACCCACAATACCAGAGAGAGCGAAAATGCAATACAAATGATGAAATGACTATTTGTGGGTTATGCAAAGGTTTTTATTCAAAACCTTACTTCAAACGGCATAAGAGGCATTGCAGAGGTGATACCGCTGCAGAAGCTTGTGCAGTGCCAGTATCCTTACTGATGTCAAATGTCCAAGTCAATGAGGATGTCTCTGAATTCACCACTGAAATATTGTCAAAGTTTCGTGATGATGAGATTGGTGAAGTCTGCAGAACTGATGAAGTCATTACCAACATAGGGCAACGATTGTGGAGTAAGGAAAGGAGCAAACGGGACAAAAGGTCCCAGGTTCGGAAATCTGTCATGGCTAGCATGCGCAGGCTAGCTTCACTATATGCATTATTCAAGCAGCAGCATGCAATCCATGGGAACTCAGTCCTTTAAAATGGAAATGCAGGAGACATGTTTGATAGGCTTCATTTTCATGCTCTAAGTGAAGCCATTACTGTGTACACTACTGGTGAAGAAAGTGGACAGTTAAAATCTGGTTTGAAATCTGGACTCTACTACCTTCTGAAATTAGCATGCAAAGTCACAAAAGCTACATATCTGTCTACAGGAGATGACAGAGGTGCCGAAGAAATTGACAAGTTCATCGCAGTCCTGGAACTGAATCACAGCTTTCTATTTGGAGATGCGACATATGCCATTAATAAGAATCGGCAAGTCAAGCTCAGAAAGCCGGATGCGTTGCCTCTTGAGGCTGACATGCAGAAGCTAAGGACATATTCTGTTGATGGAGTTCAGGAGACAGTCAGCGATGAATATCTTGTATGGGATATCCATATTTTCAAGAACCTACGAGACATGACTGTCTCCAGGCTAACATTGTTTAATGCTCGAAGAGGTGGGGAACCGTGCAGGCTGAACCTGAGTGAAGTGGAGGAGGCCAATGCAGATGTATGGATTGACAAGCAAAGAGCAGAGGACATAGATGATCCTCTAAGGGACATGCTTCAAAATTTCAAAGTGGCGTATCAGACCGGGAAAGGAAACAATCACCTAGTTCCTGTTTTGTTTCCCAAAGATACAGTGGAAGCAATGCAACGTTTGTGCGACCCCGAAGTCAGGGAGATGGTTGGCATACCAAGTGATAACACATACGTCTTTGCATGCACACAGAAGTCGATGTCCCATGTCACAGGCTGGCATGCACTGAATAGCATATGCAAGGCAGCAGGCATCGTGAACAAGGCACAAATCAATGCCACTTAAAATAGACATAGAGTGAGCACAATGTACGCTGCCTTTGAGTTGCCCGAGGCCAAGAGAGCTTTGTTTTTCAAGCACATGGGACACTCAGGAATGATAAATGAGAATATTTATCAAACTCCATTGGCCATCCAGGAAGTAACGCAAGTTGGAAGTATTCTTCAACACATAGATTCTGGTAAGAGCATTTACTACTCTTTTGCATTGGTTTGGTCTTTATTTTCAATTTCAATTACCCATACATAACTACTCATCAGGGTATTTTATAAAGGGGTACTTTTTTGTTATTTTTAAAACAGTTAGTTAAATAGATTTGTTGTACATGCACAGTATATCCCCTTCAATAATACAGATGCAATCTATAAATCCACATAAACTTTACATCGATAATACCAAGTCGCAGACTTTAAATAAGTCTCAGGACAACAAGACCTATCCAAATAGCCAATGTCTGAAAATGACCCTAGTTGGGGTTACAAACAAAATAAAGATCATAATTTTCTTAATATGCTGTAGGTGTTGGAACAGGCAGTCACACATTGGCCAGCCAGCAGCCATCAGTGTCCAGCAGTAGGCCACTACAGAGTCAGACAATGCAGACCCAGAAAAGTATGTACAATCTGATAACATTTTCTGCTTTAACATTTTTAAAGATGCATAATAATTGCAGTGCAATTGTAGTTGCTGTAGGCAACAGAATGTTCATGTTAGCCAGTGAAGATGGAAACAAAGTGACATACCAAAATACCTCACGTCTGCATGTATAATCTTCACAGAATACTTTTGAGTTAAATATTTTTTTTTCCCCCAAAAGCAACAATACCAAATGCCATTTTTTTCTTTCATCTTAAAATGATAATTGAGTTGCATTTTATACAGTAAGGTTCATTATATTTTTCAGGCCAACGAAGAAGATGTGTGCCTTTTGTTGAGAGTCAGAGTGACAGTGATGACCCAAGTGAATCCGGCTATGCCGAGGAAGGAATGTACAGACTAGGCCTGCACATATATATAAATCAGTCATATGTTTGTGTCGAAAGGTCCTGAAGCTTTGTTTTCAAGTACATCTACATTGGAGACTGAGGCATACTAAATGAAATTAATTAACAAGCATTGAATCATGCCCAGAGCACTTCATATGTGTAAAATGCATGATCTCGGACTTTAAATAAGGCTAAAAATAACTAGCCTTTTTAATTCTTATATTTCTATAAAAAAAAAAAAAATTCTTGACATGCTGTAGGTGTTGGAACAGGCAGTCATACATTGGCCAGCCAGCAGCCATCAGTGTCCAGCAGTAGGCAGCCACTGGTATCCAGCAGTAGGCCACTACAGAGTCTGACACTTAACACCAAGAGAAGTATGTAAATTCAATTGAATTTTTAAAGTTTATTAGATAAGCGTAATAACAATGTTTATGCTTGCTATAGGCATTATGCAGAATGAGGACATGGTTACTCGTGTTGAAGAAAATAAATCCTCATGCTATAATAGTCCACCTTATAGAATGCTTTCAAGTTTAGTTATCTCTACTTCTCTAAAGCAATATCAAGGCTGTAATTTTCATTTTTCTTTGAATAGCCTTTTACCAGACAATGTTCTTTGCATTTTCCAGGCCTACGCAGAAGACCAGTGCCTTTTGTTGAGGAAAGTGAGAGTGACTGTGAAAACGCAAGTGAATCAGCTTATGCCAAGAAAGGTATGGATCTATTCTGCTAGTGTGAGTGATATAATCACATGACACTGTGATTAAAGGGACTGTACATTACTGGTTGAAGTGGGGATACATGTATTGAACATTCCTAAGTGAGATAAATACAAAAATAAATCTACAAAATAACCACTTATAAAGTAAACAATATTGCTTTCCTCATTAGTTATTTAAATTACACTACTTAATGGACTGTCAAACATACACATTTTCAGTTATTACTAGAGAAAATGGGTCGGCAAAATCTTCGATATTTTCTCCGAGAAATAATATTTCTCGGATCCCGTCTCGGAATCGGCTCGGAAGCGATTACCGCCGAGCTCTCGGATCAGATCCGGATCGGATAACAGCATTAGTTTTGGACAGTCATTTTTTTATTCATGTAAGCTCCATCCTTTAGTGAATAAACTATGTTAAGGGTGTCAGCTACATATTTGCACACACTGAAACAGCAGCCATCTGTGTAATACAGACATATCCCATGCATTGCTTTGATGACTTCTTTAAAAAGCTAACACTCACTTTGCATTTCATATTTGCTTGAAAAGTACAATTTCCTCAAGCAAAGGCAAATTTAGGGCTGTTCAAATTTTCTAGTTGTATGTACCTTTATATCCACTCGCTGCCAGTGTGTATTTGTTATGACTTTGGATTACTTTTATTGCAGCCCGCAACTACACAAGATGGAACAAAGCTCATTCAGAATTGGTTGCCAAGCATTTCAGTGACATCATTAAAGGAAAATCTTCAAGATCTATCCCAGGTTAGTTCGCCTTGTATTGTTTATAGAAGTGGCTTTGTGTGTGACAAAAATCAACGAAACAGACTTTGTCAGCTCAGTATATCTACAAAGCTGTGCTTAGGAGGGACTCGGAATACACTTTTTCCTACATGGGGGAGAGGGGGAGGGGCACGTGGGGCAAAAATAACATGTTTCTTTTGGGGGGGGCATCTGGTTGGATCACACATCCCAAGTTAAATGGGAATGTAGTGTTTTCACATGCCATTCTTGGTGTATTAATGATTGATTAGATTAGATTTACCATTTTTAAATTGAATGAATGCAATCTTCTATCAATATGATCAATAAGAGTGCATCTCAAAATTTGTATCTGTTTTATCAAATTACTATGTAGGGAAAAAAGAAGTTGAGACGTTTCTTAAAGAGTACCAGCTGAGGTTCACTTGGCAGGCAGTCCGCAACAAAGTAATGAACGAGCGGGTGAAATGGGCGTGCATTCTGGGGAAAAGAGCCGCAAGCTTTCAGTGAAGACTGGTACAAGCTGCTCGATGCTTTGCTGTAGCAAGAGTGAATAAGACGCAACTGTCTAATATCATATATGAGTGTCCATGGAGCTTGCTTTATTGAGCAGCACAATGATGGTGACTGATTTTCTTTGACTTATGGGATGTGAATCACATGCTGTTTTCACTGGAGTGTTCTGTTTTTTCATCGACTGGGACGAATACTTGACATAAAACTTTGGCTGATACAGCTAATTAGTACACGTAATTCTATGGAGATAAATCTCTAACGTTTTTTCCTTCGAGTTGTCTTAATATTCGAGTTACACAAGATCAGCATGTGCGGTTTCTACTGTATTTCATTCAATAAAGTTTGTATTCTTGGACTCACCAAACATTGTAGTGTTGTACATGTATAATTTATTATTCCTCAATATTTTGAGCTTCAGTATTTTAGGTGTCATAAAATGACACTTATACCTGGTTTTGTTTCAAATGTTTCTCTGATGCTTAGATTTTTTTTTTCCTTAATCAAATATTTGAAGAAATTGTAGTGTAATAGAACTTCTTGAGCCTTATTATATCAAGTTGTAAGAATGTCAGTTTATCTCTCTTTTTCCTATTCCTGGTTGCTTTTGGTCTATTCAGAACTCTGGGAGCACTGCCATTACAATGTGAACACTATGCTGTTACAGAAAAGCATGTAAAAAGTATTGTTTTTTCACAGGATGATGATGTATGTGTTTACCATGAAAAGGTTATCAAAATTGCAATTATCAGGTAAAAGTCTATACTTTTACAATATCTTTACTTTCTTAGGGTGGGAAAAATTTGCCAAATAACATGTTTAGGGTATCCTGAGACCGAAGTATAATTACTTATTAATGGTCTTTTTTGAAATTTCATGTGGTGGTCTTCACTTTATTTTATGACAGTGTCTCATAAAATGAAACTTGCATGTATACTTGGTTTTGTTTCAAATATTTCTCTGAAGTTTACATCAGAATATATTATGTAAATGATAATTATAATACCAATAATAATAGATAAAAAGAAACAAAATTGTAGTAGGGCCCCCTAAAAAATGTTACCCCCACAGGGCCCTTATGGGTGCGTCGTGTCGTCCATTGTGCGTAAACTTTGTACATTTTAATCTTCTTATCCAGAACCAATGATAGGATTCCAATCAAACTTGACAGGAATCATCCTCAGGGGTATAGGAACCAAAGTTGCTAAAATGGTGGGCATGGCCCCTAGGGGGCCCTGGGGGATGACGCCAAATGTAAAAAATATGTTAATTGTAAACATCTTCTTCTTAAGATCCAGAACTATGGTGTAAAGATACCTCTATTGATACAGAATGAAAGTTGTTCATGACATTTCTTTGGATAGCCCCTGAGGGGGGTCCTGTGGGGATAACATGTTGGGGGGAACTACCAGGTGAAATGAGCATTTTTTCTACTTCTTTTAAATAAATGATTATATTTCATCCAAATGTGGTTGAAATCATTCTAAAGTGTAGGGGATCCATAGTTGCTTATAAATTACAATTCAGCCCCAGGGGCCCAGTTGAAGGTCCCCAAGAGTAATAAATTATGTAAATGCCAAACATCTACTCTAGATCCAGAAGTAAGCCATACCTGGTATTATGCTTACAGATGCCTCAATTTATGAAGAATACACATTGTTCATGACATTTATTTGGGTGGCCCCTGAGGGGCCAAGTGGGGGTAACTTGGGGGGGGGGTGGCCTCCAGGAGAAACGAACATTTTCATATCTCCTGTGGGTGCCAGAGAGAACATGCGCCAGATGTGAATTGATCGACCTCGGGTGAACGTTGTGCCCCCCTAGGGCTCTTGTTTGTTTCAGATGCTTCTCTGTTAATGAGATTTTTTATTCTCTCTTACAATCTATTGTAAAAAGTTGCAATGTTATAAAACTTCTTTGTGTGTTAAGTTGAAATGGCATTTATATCAAGTTGTTAGAATGTTTCTCATGTTTGTAAATATGGAAATCCTGTTAATTCTGGTTGATGTTTGAGGATTCAGAAGCCCAGATGCACTGCCATTCACGTTGTGGACAGTGCTGGTGTTTTTTTCAAAGAAGGATGATGTATATGTGTATGTGAAAAGTTTATCAAAATTTGCAAATATCAAAGTAAAAGGCTATACAGTACAATGTACTTTAAAATTAGCGCTATCTTTTGAGGGTTGGAAAACCTGATCAAATAATATGTCATTAGAGTTTCCTTAGACTAAAGTACATGTATAATTTATTATTCACAGTCCATTTTGAATTAAGAAAGTGTGATGAGGCATTAGAAAATATGCATAAGGTATTTCATGAACGCAGGATATAATTCTGAAATTTCAGTCATTAGTACAGAATAAAGAACGGCCATTCCGACAATTTAACACCTTCTAAAATTCTGTTTTATCTGAAATTTAGGTCATTTGTTTTAACATAACATTCATATAGAAGTTTTAAATGTACAGGGGTCTCCTACACACCAGGAATCTCCTTGTTCCTAATGTATTATAGGAAAAGCTGAGCCGTACAAACATTTCGATGTTGTTATTGTATCTGTAACTTTTTAGTAAGATTATCTTAAGGGCATTTTCCATACATACTGGAAAGAAAATATTCAAAATAATTTGCAGAAAAGGTGGAAATATTGAATATTTGTAGAGCTGCACTATGCACATCACAAACCCTGTGTTGTTACTGCATTAAATTTAAAGATATACACAAATGTTTCACATCTTATGATTTTAAAGATATCCTTAGTAACATAAATACAGGGAAACCCCATTATAACGATGTAGTCAGGACTATCAAATTTACCTCGTTATAAACGGTACCTCGTTATAAACGGCCAAATTCACAATTAACATTTAAATGAATAAGTGAATCGGGGTCAAAAGATTAGCCTCGTTATAACCGGTACCTCGTTATAAGTGAGCTCGTTATAACCGGGTTTCCCTGTACAATTTACCAACACCTTTTGGTTGAACCATGTTTGAGAAAGTTTGTGGCCAAAATCTTGTCATTTTTTTTGTCCGTTTCTCATGAGCTTGTTTGATTGTGTGAATTATGTTTGTTTTGTTTTTCTAGTGGAGTATACAGGGGCGGCGGAACCAGGGCNAGTCAGGACTATCAAATTTACCTCGTTATAAACGGTACCTCGTTATAAACGGCCAAATTCACAATTAACATTTAAATGAATAAGTGAATCGGGGTCAAAAGATTAGCCTCGTTATAACCGGTACCTCGTTATAAGTGAGCTCGTTATAACCGGGTTTCCCTGTACAATTTACCAACACCTTTTGGTTGAACCATGTTTGAGAAAGTTTGTGGCCAAAATCTTGTCATTTTTTTTTGTCCGTTTCTCATGAGCTTGTTTGATTGTGTGAATTATGTTTGTTTTGTTTTTCTAGTGGAGGGGGGGGGGGTAGGGGGATACCCCCCTTCCACACTCTCCCCCTGTAGTACATTTGATTATCTGGAAAGACAAAAACGTAGATAGCGGGGTGGGGTTGGGTTTATTACTGTATGCACCGGATTACGTAATTCTGATCCCCAAATTTGAAAAATCTCCCTGCTGTGTGAGGGGGGACACGCCCTCCCCCTGTAATACATTTGATTATCTGGAATGACAAAAACATAGATTGCGGGTTGGGGCTGGTTTTGAAAACCTTATTACTTTATACACCAGATTACGTAATTCTGATCCACAAAATTGAAAAATCTCCCTGCCGTTTGAAGGAGACACCCCCGCCCCCCACGCTCGGTCACTCCGCTCCCTCACGAAGTGCCCTTTTTAACATAATAGTGTCCCTTGGGGCCTTTGCCCCTCCCCCCCCAAAAAAAAAAAATAAATGAATAAAAATAGTAATAAAATAAAATAAAAATAGGTTCCGTCGCCCTTGGGAGTATATAACGCTACTAAATGAAATATATAGCATCAATGCATCATCATTTAGAAGCAGAGAAGCTGCGTCAAGAAATACGGAAGATAAATGCATAAAAATTCAAAATTGCCATTCAATGAATACAAAATATATTGTGCAAGGTTGCCTTCGTAAAGTACTTATTCCACTCGCAAGTGTCTGCTTATTGTACTTTGTCAAACTACACTGGAATGAAATATGATATAATAATTACATCAAATGAAATTTTGGACTTCATTGACATATGTTTGGTTTCATAACCATGAGCACAATAATCTAGGTCAGGAATCTGCGTTGAAAAATAAAACGGATGCAACCGATATGTGTTGAACTGAGCTGATCTGTTTTGAAAGTATGTAAAAGACATGCTGGAACGTTAGTGAGACAAACTATGTCTCCCTATTTATTTTGTCTCCGTGATAGTCCTGCTCAAACCACCAAAGGTCTCCCAAAGGTACCATCCACGCTAATTTAAATCGCCCCCATCAATAATATATTGTGTAGAATTGTCCCCTAAATAAACTTATTCCACTCACAAGTGTCTACTTATTGTCCTTTGTCAAACTACACTTGAATGAAGTATGATATAATTATTACATCAACTGAAATTCTGGACTTCAATGACATATGTTTGGTTTCATAACCATGAGCACAAAAATCTAGGTCAAGAATCTGCGTTAGAAAATAATAATACTAATAATAATACTAATACATGCGATTTATACCGCGCTCGCATCCCCTTTGTAGAGTGCTCAAGGCGCACATATATTACCCCCTGGTCATCAGGTACATTGCAAACCCGCCCAATTATCTTGAGCACACTCTCAACTCCCTGGGGAGCATACAAGCCGAGGCAGCCACCGGGCGCTCTGGGCTTTTAAACACCCGACCAAGGTTCCCATCACTCCTGGGTAGGGAGCAGCGTTCACAGATAAATACCCCTGCTGAAGAGTATGAGCAACTGGGCAATAGTGGGACTCGAACCCGCGACCCTCGTATTGAAAGACGAGAGCCTAAACCACTACACCACAGCGCCTCCGAATATATATGTGAAACTTTAAAATCGCCCCCATCAATATATAATATATTGTGTAGAATTGTCTCCTAAATATACTTATTCCACTCACAAGTGTCTACCTATTGTACTTTGTCAAACTACACTTGAATGAAGTATTATATAATAATTACATCAAATGAAATTCTGGACTTCAATGACATATGTTTGGTTTCATAACCATGAGCACAATAATCTAGGTCAGGAATCTGCGTTGGAATATAAATAATACGTGTGTTAAACTTTAAAATCGCCCCCATCAATTATGCATATAAGATGTATATTTTTGTATGTGCATTGATGTATAGAATTGTCTCCTTAATATACTTGTTCCACTCAAAAGTGTCTGCTTATTGTACTTGTCAAACTGCACTGAAATGAAATACGATATTATGTTACTAAAGTAAGAAAATACTTTGTTTGTTTAGTTATAGTACTGGTGCATGGTAATGAGGCTTTCATACCTTTTTAACATTGTAAACAGGTAAAACTACACAGTCGTGTTGCACCTGCATAGTTATTTGATTTTGCTCATAAATATGTATTAGGGAGACATGTCTCCTAAAGGTGGCTAAAAAAATTACTGTCTCCTGAATGTGCTATCTGGAGTAAAAAAACGTTAAGGAGACATTTTTATGCACATGTAAAAGCTATATCTGGAATTGAATTTTTTACTGACTCAAATTGTAAAAGCATCAATTTATGCTGCTATAAGAAGCACTCTCTAATATTGTAGAAGATACATGGTTTCTATATAGGGGCAGTCTGAACAGAAATGTAAAATGTCCCCCAAATATACCTATTTTGATGATGTCTCCCAAAGGTCCCATGCAAAGTTATATATATATATAATTTAATACCTCGTTTTTTTCTATACTATAATATGTTTTCTTGCTTATAGTTATGATAAAGTTTTGCGAATTTGTTCATACTAAATGAACAAAAAAGAATAGAAAATGGAAGATGTTTGTCATTTCATTTTAAGTCGAGTACAATACATGTAAAATATATACCCCTTTGATTTTGGCTTAAGAGTTTAATTCAAAGGGGTACAGTTTTTATATGCTTTATATTTGCATGTTTAACCCTTTTGCTCCCACCCAATGACACACTTTTTTGCAATAATTCACAACAAAATGTTGACGGTCTCTCATATAACGATCCCTGGGTTATAGTCACTGTCTGAGCAAGCATCCTTGTCGCTGGGCGCCACTTTCAGAGAGCGAAATAAAAAAAAGGGGGGGGGAAGAAGCACCAGAAGCGCAAAATAGTGCACAAAGCCAAGCAAAATGGGGGTAATTTTCTTCTTTTTCGCCCCGAAAAGTTTAAATTCTCGCTCTTTTTCATCATTTTGATAGGTTTTGGCACTTGCCACTGGCGTTGTTTGAACTCAGCACGCCTGTAGAAGGGGGAGGGGAGGGGCAGACTTGAGCCTCCCAGACGGTTGAGCGCGTTTTAGGTCAGAAAATGAGATAAAAACATCAAAACAAGTATGGGTTCTACAATTCTACATTGTAAAATGACACAAGGTTGGTAGCGCCGAAATATGAGAGATTTAGATCAGAAATATTTTGTGGTGGTGTGGCATCTACAAAAATATGGAAAGTAGTGCCGAAATATGAGAGATTTGGATCAGAAATATTTCGTGGTAAAATGGCATCTATAAGAATATGGAAAGTAGGGCCTAAAATATACAGAAATCACAATCGCAGATCATCAAACCCGGGTATTGGCCTGTGTGAGGCTTGACTGTGAACTGACCAGTCGCGCCGCCACGGCTGACAATTTGCCTTGACCCCAAGACAAGTCTTCTTTTTTTGTTATTGCTCAGTCGGCAGATTTTCTTTAAATTATTTCGGTAAGTATATGCTATAGACTATATTAAACAATTTATTATTCCGCAAGTTAAATTTCAAAAAGAATATTTGAACTTACTCAAAACAGGATTTTAATATGAAATTGTGCAACAAAATCAGTGGCGACTTGTTTCCGATGGGACATTCAATCGCATTGCATTTCTGCCGCGACCGTCGGGATTGATGCGCTCAGATTTCTGTTTGAAACGAAT